>JAOPJL010000034.1:16583043-16599357 GCA_027123545.1 Trisopterus esmarkii | reverse complement strand
TGTGTGTGTGTGTGTGTGTGTGTGTGTGTGTGTGTGTGTGTGTGTGTGTGTGTGCGTGTGCGCGTGCGCGTGTGTGTCCCCAGCAAGAATGCAGTGATTGGATAGAGACGTGTCGGGTTCTGCTGCTGGACGTGAAGCGCGGTCCAGTGGAGCTTTCAATCAGCCCACCCCGCACCGCCTCCAACTATCCTGACTCCGCCCCCAACCACACTGACCCTGCCTCCAAACAATCTGAACCCGCCTCCCACCCCCCTAACCTCGCCTCCCAGCAGCTCCCTGACCGCGACTCCAACCTGGCACACCCAGACTACAAATGTTGTTGCCCTGCCCCAAATTCCCCTAGCTCTGCCTCCAAGCCATTGTTTAGAGACCCTGAGCTCCTGCTGTCACCAGCATTGAGTCACCACTCTCTGGTACCATACACACACACACACACACACATCAGATGTCATTCATAATCATAATTACATCACACAAGAGGGAGTGTGTTATACTGAGCCTGCTGCCACTATATACAAATTTGTTAGAGGATAATAGACCCCCCGTCTTGCCTTTCAAGCAACTTGACTTCTTGTGTGTTTAGGGCTTGGGGTTGATGGTTATGTAATGTCTGATGCTCTTCTGCAGGGGGAGCCACCAGGTTATGAAGAGGAGGAGGAGGAGGAGGAAGGTCCAGAGGAAGGCTCCGTCAGTGTGGTGAAGATGATTGGCTATGATGGAAACATCACGGCGAGAACCATGGCAGAGAGCGATGCCAAGCACGATACGGTTGGGAACCACAAACACACCTAACACACTTAGTACTTTTTATTGTTGTTGACGTTGGCTAGCAAGACAAGCAGAATACATTGCTTAGTTTTTTATCTAAAAGTATAATGTATGATACTATTTTACAATTATACTATCAATAATATTACTGCATGAAACCTTTTCAAAGTGACTATATCCACTTCTGTTGTTTTGTCTGTGTCAGACTGAAAGAGATAGTTCTCAGAAGGATTCTCTGAGCACGATGGAACTACTGCAGAGGGAACTACAGTAAATATACTTTGGCCTGCCTCTTTTAACAACTATTCATATATGTAACAAAAGTAGTGTTGTGTGTGTTGTGTGTTGTGTGTGTGTGTGTGTGTGTATATATATTTGTAAGTGTGTGTGTGTGTTTCAGTGCTTATGTGGTCCAGCTCCAGCTCTGTGAGCAAAGGGCTGTAACGGCAGAAGAGGCCCTGCAGGGGGCGCTGCTGAGGATCCTACACCTGGAAAGTCGTCTACATGACCAGATCAGCATGGAGCCCGCAGGTACAACCAGAACCAGGGATGGTCCGGTCAGACTATTTGGTCTGAGAATATCCTAATGACCAGATGAATACTGATTAAGCAATATTTTTATCCAGTCATACTTGGGTAGTTCATTTTTGATTCTTGTCAATAATGGTGGGGGGTTAGGCATCTTTCTCAAGAACGCCCATGTCTTAGAATGTGGATATTAGGGTTCAAACCAAGAACCTTGTGGCTTGGTATCCAACACTCTCATTGTCCATACACAACCTGAATAAATATTTAATAAATACAAGACCAAGTCCTGTTTAACCAACTGTACTTTCGGCAGAACTTTTAATGATTGTTAAGATGCTTAGGCCGGTGCTGCAAATGTTAAAAGGCTAGACGGGCAGAGTTTTTATGTATTCAACTTCCATGTCAATAGTAGATGCTGATTTCTCTGTTAGCTTGTGTTGCAGTTGATACTGAAGCAGATCAACACGAACAAGCAGATACAGCATGTACGGAAGAAGATACGGTACCAGAATTTACCCCAGCTGCTCCAAAGAAAACCAGTTTAAGAACCAAGCCCAGCACCAAGAGATCCAAGAGACACTGACGGAACCAAACACCCTATCCTTATGCCGTAAAACAGCGACAGAACCAGTTATGGGTCTAGGGTTGAAAGCTACATACCATGTTTTTTTTGTTTTTTTTACAAATGATGCTTTATGAAGACTGTATATAGAAATATGAGATGTTCAGAGAAAAGCTCTGGGGAACATCGAAAAAATTTAGGTTAATAATTAAAACACAGATTTGAGAAGGAATCCATAATTTAATCATTGTTTCTCACTGCGTAAGATTATTAATCACAGAGAAGGAAATCTTCAAAGATATGTCCAAAGAGAAAATAAATTATTCTACTCAAGTGAAAGTATTTGAAACATATTTTACTATCTGACTCATACAAGGAGTTTTATTTCTAATATTATTCTATCAACACAGACATTTACATAGATATTCAGGCATTGTAATTGGTTTGCCTCGGGTGTACTTTGGAGTGGGTTCAACTGTTTTCATTGGCAGGCTAGCAGATCCCCTCGACTTGCGCTAGCCTAGCACAAGCGATTTCTGCAACTAGAAGGACGTGTTGCAAACGGTCTCCAATGACAAATAACACTCACTTGGCTCACTTGGAAATGAGGTCCGATGTCCAAAATCCCAAACTACCCCTTTAATGCCTAAACTTGTTGGTGATGGTGGAATGGTTTCCTGTACTTAAAAATAGGAAAATAGGAAAATGCACCTATAAACCTCAGAAAAAGTTATTGTATTGAATAACTTTTAGTTAAATACCCGACACTTGGTGTTGGGTATGTAAGATGAATTAAAAAGTAAATCTATATATATATTTTTATATAAATATGTTTCAGAACATGAATACTGTACTGAAAAACATCAGTTGATTAGAGCAGGTTACATCATAGGTGAGTCTGTCTGCTCCTCCTCCCTCTCCTTTACTGCTGAGGGGGTGGGGGGAGCTGGGACAGGTCGTGGGTCATGGCGAGGAGGTCGGAGGGGAGGGTGAGCAGCAGCGGTGTTCGCTCAGATCTCTGGAGGGTGGTGAGGAGCTGGAGGAGGCGCAGCTGGACGGCAGCTCGCTCGCCATCTGCCGCTGTCACCTGGAGAGAGAGGGGGGAGTAGAGCAACATAGAGCAGGTATAGAGAGGGACATTAGAGGAGAGAGTGATGAGACAGGAAGAGGAAAACAGGACGAGAGGGAGGAGACAGGATGAAGAAAGAGATGGACATAGAGCAGGAAAGTGACAATTTTTATCTGGTATCACTTCCCTGTGCACACATGTTTTTTTGTATGTGTTTTTTCATCTTTCCATCTGTGTCCCCGTCTGTTGCTTCATGTTTGTTCTCACTTTGATCTGAGCTCGTCGCTGGACGTCTCTCTGCTCCCTCATGTTCTGTTGTAGCTCCTCTGGTATGCTCACCTCCTCTCTGAGACACACAAGAAGAAACACAAGGGGAAAAACCAGGACACAAACAGGGTGACACAAAGGGAGAGACAAGGAGTCACCAGGATAAACACAAGGAAACACCAGGAGATCCACAAGGAGGCACAGCTTAGCTTAGCACACTAAATCCTTAGTACTAAATCGGGATGAAGAAAATCTTTTGTTCTATGGGAGAACAAAATCTCTCAATAAAATTGCCCAATCATTTACCAACAGTTTGACAGCCATCCAATTATATTTTCAGCCTATCATTATTTGAGCTTTTATTTAATCGTATAATAAATGCCAGACCTTCCACGCATCCATCACTTCCACTAATTTCCCCCCTTCTCACTGTGTGCTTGGTGGTCTTCAAACGACCAAGTCCTGCCGGTTAGTTGTTTGAACCAACACAGCGCTAACCTCACCTCCATCCATATTAAGCCAGGGACTCACATGTCTGCCCTCTCCACTTTGATGCCCCAACGACCGGCCAGGGAGTCCGCTGCCACCCGGACCTCTCGCCCCACCTGCTTCCTGTTGAGCAGGAAGTGGTCAAAGTCGTGGCGGGCCAGGACGTCCCGGAGCGCCCCCTGGACCAGTGCCTGGAGCAGCTCCCGGGGGTTGGACAGAGACGTGGTGCTGAGGAAGACGTTCTCGATGCGGAAGAGACACATGACACTCACCGCCGCGCACGCCAGGTCTCTGGTAACCACCTATGCAGGGGTGTGTGTGCGTTTGATAATTATTTCACTGGTCATTTAGCAGATGCTTTTATCCAAAGCGACTCATAGTGGATTTGGAAATACATGGAGGTATGCTTTTAGGGAGCCGAACCACTTTCATATTCCATCTTTTTGAAGGTTCCTTTCTTAAAGTTCATGAATGGTGTGTCTGGTTAGTTTGTCCACTTAAAGTTTTACTCTTGCATGGCATACATGCGTGACAAACACTTTTTTTTCCAATGAACACTGTTTCTGGTCAGTCACTCCTCTACAGTGAACTGACATATTCTGGAGGACCTGTTCTACTCCAAATGATTTGTTTTAAAAGGGATCATGTGATCCAAGTACCGTTTGAGATGGAATCCTGACAGTTTTGACTCTGATGTCCTCCTTCTTGCAGACATCCAGCCAAGGCAGATAGAACAGCAGACCTGGAGATAGAGGTTAACGTTACCCGAATATAGAATAGCTCAAGTGAAGTTGAAATGCCTTAAATGCGAACTCATACCTAAATACCACTTTGAAAAATCGTTAAACAGTAACAGCTCTGTTTTGGCACCTCCACAACCTAGGAAGACTACAGGAGAAAACTACAATAACCATCAGCCACCTGGTCCCCTTGCCCGCCCCCTCAGCAGGTGGCCCAGTCGGAAGATCACTGCCCGCTCGTGCTCCCTCACCACCTGTCAATCAAAAAACCACCCCTCAATAGAACATCCCACAACAGTCAATGTGCTAAACATATCTAAAGAGCAACAATCATAAACATATATAATCTCATATATTTGTTAAAATATGGGTAACTATGGTTACAGTATTATTCATTGATTGGTGTACTTTGAAGCAGAACCAGATGGAGAGAGGAAGGAAGAGGATGACCAGGGTCAGAACCAGGACCATCAGAAGCCACTCCCCCACCCCTAGGTGCTGTGGCTTGATACCTGCACGATGGGAACCACAAAGCAGAGTGGCCATGTTGGATATTAACAGCTTGTTAAAACTATTGCATGATTATATTCAGTTGAATATAGAATGGTGAGGATGTTATCTCTATTTGATTACTCTGCTAGCAAATTATATGCATTAGATTGAGTTAATAGTGTGGTTTGGAGTCTGGTCTAACAGACTCTATCCACTTTAGAGGAGGAATCAAGTGTAACCTTTGTATTCAACTTTTATAAAAGTGTGTATTTTTATAGTCATCTAATTGTTTATGCTAAAATCGAATTGAAGCAAGGTTCATGCTACACACCACCTAGGTGGCTGCCACAATCCACCGAGGGGACCTCTATTGGGCTCCTCTAGACAAAAGGATGCAGGGTGGTTGTATTGAAAGAACGGTTTATTGTTAAGGTTGGTTGAAAATGAATGGCCTGGGGCCTCATGTACTAAGACTTGCGTGGATTTCTTACTAAGACTTTGCGGACGCCAAAATCTGGAAAGCTGCTGCGCACAAATTAATCCGGATATATCAATTCTTGCGTAAGCACGATTTCACGCGGATTATCTTTGTAGGCCTACATCCCAATTAACGTGAAATTGAGCGCACATGCACGAGCCGGACTCTCCGCCCAGTCTCCTCCCTCATTGAATATGCTAATTAGTAGGCCTATAAATAAGACTGCAGTAGTGCCATCGTTAGCAGAAAGGAGAACATGAAAAAAAAAAAAAATCTGAATACGAGGTGGATAAAAATACATAAGAATACGAGGTGGGTAAAAAAAGTGGTCGGACATCAAGGTGAACGTAAAAAAAAAAGGTCTCTGCCCACCGGAGAAGCGTGGGTCAGACGGGCAGCGGAGGCGGAGTCGGGGAGCTCGCCCTATTTGAGCTGTGAAAGGGGATGGGCTCCTTTTTGGCGTGGTCCCACCGGCATCCCGCCAGCATGCTTTTATATTATTTTTATTTGGATGCATGCTGACGATAGGTTGTTCCCGTACACCCAAGGTGTCAATAATATGTACGCCTACATAATTCGAAATCGACCGACTGGTTCATTGATGGATTGATTTTAAGTAACAATGGCTTGTGCTTACTGCACGCAACATCAAATAGCCAAATATCAACAACAGTGTCACATTATGCGTCTCGACAACAATAATGCATGATTGAAGTGCATTTAAGATCACGCATCCTGACGTTCGAATCCACTTTGAAATAGCCTCATATTGCAGTATGACTTCATGACTCGTGATTGAGTTGGCCTAATGTTGTTGCGTTGCATTGCCTCTATGTGCCGCCAACTGACAAAATGCAGCAGAAATGTGCGTAAGCCAGGCATTTAGTTTACGTGGAGAACCGCACTTTCTCATGTCAAGTCAGTCTTTGTACATCTGAATGTTTGCGTGAGAAGTGGCTTACGCAGCTTTTTGTGCGTAAGCAAGCTTTGTACATGAGGCCCCTGGTCCGTAATTCCATGTCCGGGACAGAAACCGCATTGTTCCTCTTCAATCGGAGGGTCGGCTATCGGCCAAACCCTCCTTTCAAGCACCTTGGACTAGACTTTACCAGGGAGGCTGAGTAGTGTGATACCCCTGTAATTGGCACATACTCTCTGGTCCCCCTTTTTTAACAGGGGACCCACCAGCCCGGGTTTGCCACTCCTTTGGCATTGTCCCAGACTCCCAAGCAAAATTGAAAAGGTGTGTCAACCAAGACAGCCCCTCAACACCCAGAGCTTTCAGCATTTCTAGATGGATCTCATCAATCGCTGGGGCTTTGCCACAGTGGAGTGGTTCCCCCTCTGGAGGTGCTGGATGGTTTTCCAGAAACACATTTGTGCTGACCGAAAGTCCTTCTCCATGGCTTCTCTGAAGTTCTCCAACAACTGCTGCTTTGCCTCCGACACGGCAGCGGCTGCAGCCTTTTGAGCCTGTCGGTACCCTGCAACTGCCCCATTCCCTGATCCATCTCACCACCAGGTGGTTACATAACAATCCAAAGTAGTATGCTGTAGCATTACCAGAACATTAAAAGGCCTACAATTGTGGATTAGTGTGTGACTCAACCGACTTAACTGTGGAGCTTGTACCATTGGTGCATGCCTTGGACTTCTATACTGCCTCCTTTACCCCCTGGACATTATCTCGGTCTCTATCCCTGGCAGACGATCATATGGCTCCACCATTTGATCTGTTGCCCTTACATCGCATAGCCTTTGTGTACACTGGTGTGGGTGTGTGTCTATGGGATTTACTGAACTGATCTGAACAATAACGATAGCCAGCCTTGTGTTGACTATGCAGACGAGGATTAATGCACAGGCTACCCTAGGCTGCAGCCTAGGGGCCCACGTCTGCAAGGGTCCCTAGCTTGGCCAGACTATTTTAAAAATGTCTTAAAATAAAAGCATGACCCCTATTGGCCCATAACAAGAAACATTTTAAAATGAAGCAGCTGATTGGGTAGAAATCCTGGGTCATGTGGCCAGTTAAGTCAATTTTGTTGGCCAGCATAGCGCCAAAATGTCGAAAAAGCGAAAAGCTCAAGTGTTTCCATTTGTTCATACTGCACTCGATATAGCACACTTTTTCAAAATTGCCGCTAGTTGAAGATAGACTGAGATCCACATTTGGCCAAAACAGACTGACTCACCTTTCTCTGATCTGTCAATTGAAAACGATATTCTGTGCAAATTGGATTTTACCAGCCTGATTAAGGAGTTCTCTGTCAGAAAAACTTCTAAAGAGTAAGAATATGTATACATGATTCTGCTGCTGTGGCATTATTGCTGTTATTATGTCCTGCTACTGTGTTTATTGTATTGTTTTATGGCTTTGTTTTATTTGAGTATTGCATAGCGGTTCGTTTTCGGTCTCTAAGGATGTTGTGATTTTGCTTCAGTAAAACAGGGTGTACTGTGTGAGCCGTGCACTTTACCATACATACAACAGTATGCACGCAGGCACATTTCAGTACCATACATGACATACTGCTGCTGATGCTGTAGGCCTACCTCTTTGGTTAGAAAGCTAAAAGCTGTTACCAGCTTGCAGATGCCCTGTGAATGCCTTTTTAGCTCCCTCTGTCGGTCGGTCGGTTGGTCCACAGAAATACGTGGTTGCGGCAGCTATAACAAATTCGCACTTGTTTCTGTATCATTGCTGATTTGGTAGAGGCTGTCCCAATGGGTGTGAATGTATGCCAGTGTGCTCCAAGTATGTGTGTGTGGGGCATGTAATATTCCTATAATATAACGCTATTACACATGGCACTAAATTACGCTTTTTTGGTTTAGGGTAAGTTATTTTGCATGATCAGTAAGAGGGCCTCAGACAAATAGTAGCCTAGGGGCCAATGACCCCCTTAATACCCCACTGACTATGTGAATATATACATTTTAAGCCAAAATGGGGGTCAACCTATAACAAATTGCAACAGAAGCAAATTCAACTGATTTTGTATCCTCAATATGTTTTGAGTAAGGAAAAAAGGCCCAGAAGAATCCCATTAGAGTAAATTTTCGAGAAAAAAAAAGACCCAAATACAGCCTATTCATATGCCTATTCATTATTTTTCTCACGTGAATAGGGTAACAATTTTGACATTTAGATATCACCATGAAAATGACTGAGTTGATTACTTACATCAAGACAAACAAAAAATATATTACAAGTTTTTGGAAATAGTTTGTTAACATGGGAAAACGTGCATAATCTAATAGTATGTGCTAATTTGCATAAATAACACAAGAGATCTAAACAACATGACAATGTCTTTTAGAATCTTGTTGACATCTTACAGTAATAAATGAATGATTTCTAGGAAATCAATGCCATATATGCTGTCGGTGTCACGCCATAGACATTAACAAACAGGCTATTGGGATATTTCTGGATCTATCAAAAGCATGCAATACCATTGATTTCATTATCTTACTAAGCAGCTGCAGCACTATGGGATCAAAGGCACAGAACGGAGATAGTTCAAAAGTTACTTCCAGAATAGAGAGCAGTTCGTATTTATAAATAACCATAAATCTGTACAGATCCCTGGGTCCCCCAGGGATCCATTCTCGGGCCTCTTCTGCTCACCCTTTATATCAATGACCTAGTGCTACTATGCCTCTGATGCCTTCCATAAAGTGTTATTTGCAGATGATACTAACTTGATCCTGTCTCACAAAAATCTTATTGTCTTGCAGAAAACTGCAAACAAGGAGTTGATGTAAGTGGACACTTGGTTTATGTGCAACAAATTATCACTAAATATAAATAAAACAAACATTATATTTCATTCCACGAAAGAAACAAGTAATGAAAATAGCCGTCTCTTTATCAATGGCCAAGTCATTGAAAGAGTAAAATCAACCAAGTTTTTGGGTATAGAAATTGATTTATTTAATTTATCAATTTCAAAAGACACATTGATCAATTATTAAATAAACATTCAGAATATGTTTGACTATTTTTGAAAATAAGACATTTTCTCCCATTTCAGCGCTCCTTACACTTTACACTAAATCTCTGTTTGAACATCATCTACTGTAATATCATCTGGTGCGATACATTTCCTAATCATCTCTTCAAGTTACAGTCCCTTCAGATAAAAAATTTATGTTCAATATCCTGGTCAAATTACAATGCTTCTACAGCTTCACTGTTTCACTCAAATGGTCTCCTCAAGCTTCCTGAAATCAACACTTACAGGTGGTTAATAACATGAACACCCGCCTATATGAGCTTGTACCAATCTCTCGTCCACAGCACTGTGTGTGTGTGTGTGTGTGTGTGTGTGTGTGTGTGTGTGTGTGTGTGTGTGTGTGTGTGTGTGTGATTCCACGGTGTCACAGTGGGGGGGGGGGGGGCAGTGGTCCCCGCTATAAGCATTTCTTGCTTCCTAGGGATCGCCTTTTCATGCTGCCATCTTTGTTGTTGTCACTGTCACTGCGTGTTGGAATTAATGTATTGTGTTTTGTTGTGCTCTTCTATTGTCTTGCATTTTAGCATGAATAAATAGATGCAAGGTGTCTCACACTAATCCACAATTGTGGATTTGTGTGAGACACCTTGCATTTGTATATTTCACTGTTTCTCTGGTGATTTAAGTTGCTTGTTTGACACCACTGGCTAGGATGGTTTAAGATGATTATATGATGCCGTTATAAATATTTGAATTATTATTATTATTTCTGGCTACCTTTGCTGCTCATAGGACTATTTATGGCACATCCAAGAATACTATTAATAATTTAATAAAGCTATTTTCTATTATTTAAATGTATTTTTGGGTATATTGGGTATTGCAGCCCAGCAGGAAGCTATTATGAGAATGACTGATGGCACCAGTGTTTCTGTGAAGGAAGAACAAATGGATAGAAAGGCTTGACAGTGAAACAGACACAAAGGCTGGCCGCTGTAGTTGAGCGGGCCAGAGAAAGCTCATTCATTTTTAATTGTAGTACAAGGCTGCAGAAAGCATTACCATCAACACTAAGCAGCATGTGACCTTCTTTCTCCCTTCATTCCACTGCTATCAAGTTTGTGTTTACTTCCCATCTATCTTCTCCACTGCTTTGTAGAGGAAGACATATTGGGAACGTTAGGGGAATGCCCTGGGACTCAAAAAGAAATATTGCTAAATTTTAAAGAAATTAAGTGTTCACTTGATATTACCTAACTGGCATGTGCACGTTTCATTTTGATTGTGTTTGTTTGCTTGTATCCTTGTACAGCTATTGGAGTACTAAAAATTCACTACTTAATAATGTGCCTTTTTGTATTCAGAAACAACCAGCATTCTGATGTGATCCCCAAGACAAACCCAAGTAAGCTGCCATTGCATGGCAACATTAACGAATAAAAAAGAATAATAGAGTCTAAAGATAATAGAGTCTAAAGATAAGAGACTTTTAGGTGGTTTGGAGGAGTACGACTGTAGGTCTACATGTATACACAGTGGAGATTAGTGTGCTCATATCTCTTGCCTGCATCAGTGTTGCATTACAGGGTTGTGCTCCCAACTACCGACATTAATTAGTATGAATAATGAATGGCTACAGGCATGATAAGTCAGGGTATGCTCATTTCTCCCTTACACGTTGTGCTCAGGGAGATCATTATATTTTTGGTACACACATACAACCGCATTTTTTATAGAAAAATAATGGCAGAGTCTCTGTAATGGCATCAAATGACCCCAAATACTGCTATACTGGAATGGGATCCGTAAGTGTTCATTGAGCCCTGCTATAAAATAAGGAAACAAATGATGATGGTAATATGGCTGTGTACTTAAGGCTATACATCTAGTGGGTATTTTTCCAAATGCACTATAAACTGTACAGACTAGATTTCTACCACAAGCCTGAAACACATGTTCTTAACAAAAATAAAACTACTCAATCAAACCAAACTTTGGTGCATTTGTAGAATATTCTTTAGATGCATACAAAAAATACAAGCTTAAAAGGTGGTGGTGGTTAGTAGCTATCATCAGAGTGAGCAGGTCCAGATCATGAACTAGTCCCCACCCATTAGGACAGAATCTAGCATCTCAAAGCGGATGCTAACTTGTCTTGCCCGTGGCGTCCCCTCAATGGGAGAAGATCCAGAGTCTGTTTCACTTGCAATCCAGGTGGAAATCCACATGCAAAATCCAACAACAAACTTCACTGCTATTCTTCAAGTCCACTGACTGGCACTCTTAAAGAGCACCAACATCCTAGGCAAGGCCCAGCTGAGAATCTGTAATCACGGCGGATTTGAGCATATTCCAGAGGCCTCAGGCTTGGATCTTGAGGAGATACATCTGAGATGAAAAATATAGAATATATTTTGTCACCAATGCAGCAGTATGCCAATCACTTTCAGATACCTGTTTAATAGTCACATGTATTATTCCCACTCGAATATCCCACTAAAGGTCATATATCCAACATCAGCAAAAGTGACCACCGTTAATCTTAATGGTTAACAGAGCAAGCTCGAGGAACATATGTTAGTCATAAACAGGACTATTAGTATTATTTCTTAATTGTACAGTGCATTGTTATCAAAGCATTAGCATTGGGAAGTGACGGGTGAGGGGAGGAGAGGAAATAATTTTAGCCACAAACATTGTTCAAACATAATTTATTACTAGTCAGTTGTGAATTTAATAGTGAAAAAGCCAAAGGGTTCACTTACCAAACAGCCAGAGGAATTACTTCCATGCATGCTGCGTACCATCTGGTAGCCTTGGCACAATGCTGGGACGCTAATTCTGCTGTAATGACCTCCGGTATAGGTGCTTCCCATTCTGAACACACCTCAGCTTGATCCTTAGCTGCCACTCCCACACATAATAATGGCAGGGCTTATAGGTTATGTGAAGGACTCTGCGGCCAGTGTCATTGAAATCATCAGCTTTAGCTAAATTGGCAACATTCTGAAGACCATTTCTGAAGGACAGGGTTCATTTTGGATTAATTTAAGTAGTTCATCATTCCAAAGGTGTGTCGGAATTTCTGAACAGAAGCTTGCACATCATGCCCTATTCCTACAAGCCATAATCAGCCATGCAACAAATCCAATGTCATTACAGTGAATGAACTCTTTCCTGTTATTATAACACATTTTTCTATTATCTGCCTACATTAAGAAAGTTCCAATTTTACATTGGTGTGGGCATGTTTTCTTGAGGTAGATGAATAGCTTTGAATTGATGATAGGGCTGGATAGTTTTCCAGTAAATTTGTGTCAAGATGGCTTTCAGTGGAATTTATGCTCAACAGTAGTCACAAATAATTTAACACAGCTATAAAACAAACATTAACTACCATGTAATATGTGGGTCAATTTGAATTATACACATTTATATTTTATTTGCCTAAAGATAAACACATGCCACCATCCAAATTTTACAAAAACAAGTCATTGTTTAATTTTAAACAAAATAACTTCAACTTAATTTATAGGAATGCAGACTGAAAGTGTGTTTAACTTAAGATTTTTTTTAATGTTGTGGGGAAGAAAAACCCGAAATTGTTGTCCTTTATCCTATGCGAATATGAATGTCGGATGATATTTTTGTGTGCGCAACATTTAAGAATTCCTAATATGATGCATGACTAACTTGCTTAAATCTGTCATTAGAGATTAAAGACTTACCTAGAGGTTCTGAAAGCATTCTTTTACATATTACAAAGAGAAAATAGGCAACGGCGGTAAAACGTCCTTGATGATATAATAAAGGGGAGTAGGGCGGTTTAAAACTGCTTTCTGAACAAAGAGCAATCCCTTGTGGTAGACTAAGTAAACTGCAAGTGCACCCTACATCGACGAATTGCGAATTGAGTTGTCCAGTAGCACGTACACACTAATGCATTCATTTAACTTTAACCAATCGGTATCCTCGTGAATTTAGGCTTAGCTTATCCTCATTCAAGAACACAAATTTGCTGTTTATAAGAATATAAACAGTTCCTAGAAAAAACACTTTTACAGTTAGCGATCCCATCCCATTAGGCTGTGATATGTAGCCTATGCTGCAAGCAAAGAGCATTTTAAAGAGCATTTGGTTATATGCTTACCGACTGTGTAAAAATAATCTTGGTTTATCTTTTTTTTTTTTTAAGTAGACCTAGTTCATTAGTTTAATTCTCGAAATATGAAGATGGGATTTGCTTTACAATGGTTCAATACTGGTCAAAAAGAAAAGATGTTTGTATTAAATATGAAATAAGGATCACTTACACTCCAGAGCAATGTAATGTAAACAAAAAATGTAAACAAAATTTAAAGCTTAGAAATGTCTCATATTCCAAACGATGGACAAACGTAGAAAACGGAGAAAAGACACCTACAGCGAACTCCAGCGGCCTTGAAAGTCCACCGCAGGTTAATAACTCAGAAATTCAGATAATTTGAAAATGTCATCTGGTATCCCCCTACTGCCTGCTAATAAAATAAAATGCATAGCCTACTGAACAGCAATTAAAATAATAATAATAATTAATCAATTATTGTGTTCAATACCAGTAAGCTAATTGTCCGTAGGCCTTTATTGGTTCGAAATATTCTGGATGAAACCGTTTCAAACCGGTTATGTTGTATTTGGACGTAACGTTCACCACCCACTGTGCGCTCGATTAAACTAGGCGTGGGTTTGTGCAGGCGTGAAAGGTCGAGAAACACGAAAGGCCGTCGGGACTGCGCATACATGCACGCACTATGCAGTTATAATCGGTAGTTACAGCTTGAGCAAGTAGGAGACACACCTAACGGAAATATAGCACTCGCCTCTGCGTCTAAAGCAATACTCCAAATGGTTCCTAACTATCCTGCAAGCGTCTTGTGGAAATTCTGGTCGAGATTGGAGGAAGACTCTAATCAAGCGCGAGAGGTTGTCGAAAAACCATGAATCATGACAAAGAAATGCGACAGAGATTTTAAAGAAATGCGCTCACTCTCAAGACAGCAAACAAGTGCGCGCACAAGCACCGTGGTCATGCAAATACTATGCGCACTTTTCTTTAACAATGACGACGTCCTATAAACAACCGACTCCAGTAATAGGTAAAGCCTTTGTTGATTTTAATTATTTCAGATCTATGTCAATTTATTTTAGCCCACGTTATTGTCAAGATGGCGTTGAGGCTGTCAGGTGACCTTATTTTTCTTACAGGCTCACGGCGAGTTTACAAACGGAAGTGTAGTTCACGTCGCCAGGAGCCTTATTTAAATATCAGAAAACGTAAGACGGTCGACTGAGGATGACCGACTGTTATATTACTCAGTCATTAGAGTCCGTATTATGGTATGGCTAATAAAGGTACGAGTATTTCGCAAATACCCAGGATAATGAAGGCTACATAGCATACGTGGAGATAGACTTGCAGCACATTTCATACTAAGGTTTACACACATAGGACGATCACAAAAAAATAACGTGGCGATTGGGGTTAGGAGGAGTGAACATCACAAAAGCAATGTTACATTATAATACACTTCATGAAAACTTAAATTAACTAACACTCACAACGAAACCCCACCCAATTTTATAAATTACTTTATTGGTTAGTGGATTTGTAAATCCCGCCCCTGTAGAACTGCTACCTGCAATTGGTCAACGGTGACGACAATCGTAAAACATTCCCGCCTACCGAGAAGATCAAGTTTGAATGAATAAGAGTCTATTCAAGAGGTGGTAGTTTTGTTTGCAGTAATAACTATACTCAATAGTCTTTTGCACATCAAGGGTAAACTATTCAGAAATGGAAATGAAGAAGAGAATTCATCTAGAGCTGCGAAACCGCACTCCATCAGACGTAAGAGGAAGACTTGATACTGCTTCAGACTGGGCTAATGGAGAATCTTTCCTTTGATGTCTTGCATGGGGATACAAAGTTTCTTGCAAGTTTAAAATGACGGTAGCGTGTTACATTGTTGTTCTGTGGACACTAATATAGCCTTGTATCGCTGTTTAACTAATGCTATAACTTTATGGATCTAAAATCGTACAATACGATTGTGCAGTTTGTCAATGCACCGCAGCTTGTGCCAGCAGTATAAACAAGGCGAGCTGGAGAAGCCATATTTGTAACTTTTGAGCTCCGAACGCGCCCCTTTGCGGCGTGTCATTATTATTACAAACGTTTTATTTCAGGTTTATAGAACGAGTACATTTTATCACAAAACAATTGTATATTTGTATTGTTTTTACTATGCAACGGGAATGAATACAGACGTGTCGAACGCAAAGGATTCGGATAGTAAATGTCAAATATAAACAACATACCTACTTTTACATCGTTATTATGAATATAGTCAGAGAATGCAGTAACACGCGCTTTCCATATTCTATTTATCGCATGCAAGTGTACTATACTCGGATACAGCGAGCTGCAGTGTGTGAAGCCTACTCTACAACTCGTTCTGTAGTATGCACTGATGGCGAAATAAAGTGATTTTGGGGACGTGGCCAGTCTATGTTAAGGACGAACACGAGGTTGCAGTGAGAAAAAAAAAGAAACGAGGCTATTCGATTTGTGGAATTTGCCCATTCAAAGCTCGTTTTCCGAGTCGTGTGGCTCGAGTCTAGTTTATAAGAAATGGGATATGCCGCCATTTTACCCAGAAACAAAGGCACTTGGAGTCACCCTTAATGTCGTTCTCTTAAATTCGACGTACGTCCACGTCCACATTGTAGATACAACCCTCGTGTAATACGTATCATTGCATCCGGAAAAAATTTTACGCATGTAACATTGTATCGTTTGACAGCGAGCTATGTAATCGGATTGTATCAGCCCCTCCTACTTACACAGCTCTGTGTGTGTGTGTGTGTGTGTGTGTGTGTGTGTGTGTGTGTGTGTGTGTGTGTGTGTGTGTGTGTGTGTG
>JAOPJL010000034.1:16506994-16519771 GCA_027123545.1 Trisopterus esmarkii | reverse complement strand
GTGTGTGTGTGTGTGTGTGTGTGTGTGTGTGTGTGTGTGTGTGTGTGTGTGTTTGTGTGTGTGTGTGTGTGTGTGCACATGTCAGGTCTAGGGTCTAACCCTAACCCTAGCCCTGACTCTGTAATGATGAGTGCTTTCTCCCCTGCAACTTTGATGAGAAGTTGCCCTAAAAATGGCATTTGTGGTGTGGCATAGTATGTTGATTACTTCAGTAAGAATGCTATCAAGATACTTATTAGATGGACTATTAAGCAGAGTGCAGTGCATATGAAGACCATTAGATATACTGATACGAAAAAATATGTACTTTTAAACATCTGCAACCAAACAACAACAGCTGGTAAACATAAAAAGACACAGGCTAGATTAAATCCTAAAGGAAAATTGCTAATTCCTTTAAAGGCTTCCATCGTCTCCCATGACTCTGAGGTAAACACTCGGGGCAGTTTTATGTGCTCTATCACATCAAGTCAAATAAAACCTTATATTGGTGTTTATACGCACCGCACTGACCTGGCCCTAGTACGCCACTACAAAGACTTCTTCCGAACAACGTCACCGTACAATTATTTCTTAAGAGCTGCCGTTTCCCCTATTTGAGGAAAAACATATTGTTGAAAACCATTAACCAGTTTGTTTTGGATTAGGTTGTCTCCTGGGGACATGGGGTGATTCCCTCATAGGTCTATTGAACTCCTCCGTGGATGCTTCTGTGTGATGTGTATATCTGCATGCCTGTGTTGGTGTGCGGTATGTGGGTCGGTTGTGTAATAACAGCTATGGCTGACCTTTAAAGCTCTCTAAGGGATAGAGTGTTTGACTGAGGTCCTTGGCACAGCATGGTACCATCCATGCGTTTAGTTTGCGTGTCACTGGAGGTATTGGACATCTGGTTTGTTTTCTGAACGTATATTTTCCAATGTAGATGGCCCAGGCTTGCTCTCCTTGGTAAACATTTCGAAATCCCGTCAGGGATATTGACGTGTTCGGACCAGGTCAGCTTCCCCGTAACCTTTGGGTTGTAATTGAATAGTCTTGTGTTTGTTTGAGTTCAAATCCTGTGTATTTTTTTTGATATTGACTAGTTGTATGTAATTATTGTTGATATTTAATTTTGGCAGGTTATTAGTTGGGGCTCCCAATGAAATGAATGGACCGTACCAGACAGGGGATATATACAAGTGTCCACTGAGCAAGAAAAACAATGGAAACAGCTGTTCCAAGCTAAACCTAGGTACGATATTAACACTCTCGCACTCAACATATTAACATATTTGTTTAAAGGTGGAGAAATCAATGTGTACATTGTTATAATATGAAATACCATTACCAATAACAAAATAATATCTCACATCCCCCATAATTTTAAATGTTACATCAATATGCATTGTTAGATTATTGTGTTTTTGTGTGTGCATGCATCTATGTGTCCCAGTCTAATTGGTTGCTTAATTGTCTGCCTGCGTTTTCTTCTGCATCCACTTTAATTCATTATGGTGAGACCAAAAGTCCACGAGGCATACCGTACATTCTGACTTATCATAGCTATTTTCCAGGTTTATGTACACATCTACGTGTGTGTTCTACCACATTGTACCACCACATACACCATCATGTGTGACACACGTGTGCCATATATTGATAGACACACATACTGCTATGTCAAGTTAACCCTGGGATCCAAGGGTTTAATCTGGAAACAATCAAGGACCCAATTTGAGGGGGCTTAGCTTTGTTTTGCAAAGGGATGACACGAATGCTGTTGTTTTTCCTTAAGGAAGGATATCTCTGACCAACGTTTCGGAGCGGAAGGACAAGATGAGACTAGGCATGACCCTCACGTCCAACCCCATCGACAACAGCTTTGTGGTGAGTGCCCCTTTAGCTTTTTTGTTTTTTAACAAGCCAAAAATGGTTGATTGTTCTCTTATTTCAGCAGAAAATTGGGCATAATAGTAAACAGACATGGTCAACCGAAGGGGCCCAGGAATCTTCTAACCTCAAGATAAACTGTAGGTCTTTCCATGATCTGTGGCTGAAAGACTAATCCAGCATCCTTATTAATATTAGACTACTGTGGCTGATGGAACTGCCGGTACGACTCTAGGGAGGGGTATCAGCAGTTCTCAAGATACGATATTCCAAAAATGCCAATACAATATGATACTGTTACGGCACGAGGTTGGGGGAGCCCAAACGTACGACACAGACAAGGGTTGAAACAGTTTGAATGTTTATTTGATGGGAAAGGAGCAGAGGCATGTGGATGCAGAAGGATAGCCGGGTCGGTGTAGAAACCAGGAAGGTGGTGGCACAACAGCGCAGCGGTAGTGAGATGATCTGGACAGGAGTAGAGGGTTAGAACCTGATAATCTCAAATACAAGAACAAAGATACAAAGATACATAACCTGGACCGCTACTAACGGAGTTGGACTGTTTGACGATCTGGCGATGAATGATTGAGAAGCCGGAGTATATGAACAGGAAGTGTTAATTAAGATGATAATCAGGTGTGTCTGAGGTGCAGAAACTTCGGAGAAGTTGGAGTCCACTAGCTCTACCCATAACAGAATACACAAAGACAGACAAACCACACAGAGTGATTCCAGCTCTGGCTAGAACAGATACGATATTATAATCATTTTTGAGTGAATCAAGAACAAGTACGGCATTGAGAAAGCAAAGAATTGGGACACTGACATGAATCATTTCTTCCCCCATTCCCTATATGATACATATTTGATCTCTCAGGCTTGTGGGCCTTTGTGGTCCTACGAGTGTGGCAGTTCATACTACAGCACTGGGATATGCTCCAGAGTGAACTCAAGCTTTAAGTTCTCCAGAACCATCGCTCCAGCCTTTCAAAGTAAGACCAAAGAATTGATTCTTTATTATGTTTCTGTGGTTTTGACTGACAATGATTTTGGTGTTGTTTTGAGATGAAACTACTCCAGGCCATACTCCATCTCCATATTCTTCCCATTCAGGATGTGAAACCTTTATGGACATCATGATTGTTCTGGATGGCTCCAACTCCATCTACCCATGGTATGAAGTGCAGGCCTTTCTCATCAACATCCTGCAGAAGTTTTACATTGGACCGGGACAAATTCAGGTGTGTGTATGCTTAAAAAGGATTTCGCACATTGGAGGTGTTGCATGTAAAAAACTATAACTATTATTGTGTTTATTGTTCTCTCATTGTGCTTGTAATTCAAGTTGTTGGCCTGTGTGCTACTATGGGATAATTCTATCCAGAAAAAAAATGTCATTGTTCGAAAACTTTATCACGTGAGAGTCACCTCATTGCAGCTGTTTCTCTACTGTCAGGTTGGAGTTGTTCAGTATGGGGAAAAGGTAGTGCATGAGTTCCAACTGAGCGACTACCAGTCTGTGGAGGAGGTGGTGAAGAGGGCGCGCAGGATTGAGCAACGTGGAGGAGAGGAGACCAACACAGCTCTCGGCATTAAAGTGGCGCGGTAATGCCTTCCACAGCCTCCTAAATCCCCTACTCTACATCCGCATCAATAATCATTTATTTTTATTCAGAAAATACCATCATATATATATATAAATATTTATCTATATGCATATGAATAAATATAAATATATCCTATCCTATAATGAATAAACCTATAGCTATGATTCACCTCAGAAAACAAGAGACAACAGTCATACGAGCGTTTTGATTTTCCTATTTAGGGGGAAAAAAAAAAATAGACATAAAAGTTGTAAGGCATTTTAAAAGATTGTTTATAATTGTCAGTGCTTTCTTAGTTTCGGGTTACAATTCGTGGTATAATTTCCCTGACCAGATCCTTGCCGCCTATAGGGATAAATTAAGTATCTGTTGCCTCAAGTAAGGCTGTAAACCAGGGTTTCTGGGGGATTGAGGAGTTGTCTAACATGTCTAACAACTACAGACAACAAACCCTTATTTTGATGTTAATCAAGATATCTACAACTTGAAAGTTGCATGTTTAAATATGTATCTGTACAGCTCAGAAGGATTCAAACAAGGAGGCCGTCGTGGTGCAAAGAAGGTGATGATCGTGATAACAGACGGAGAGTCTCATGACAGCCCAGACCTCCAGCAGGTCATCGAGGACTGCGAGAAGGACGGCATCACTCGCTACGCAATTGCCGTAAGTTTTCACTGGCGTTGTATCATCTAGGCAACCAGAGACCTTTTGAGGGTCACAATCGCAAGAATCAAAGGTTGATTGGTTCACAAGCACTCCAGCACTAACCCAATGAGGTTGCTTCCAGCAGTGGACTCAACGTCAGTGTCTAGGTATTCTTCTCAGTGATAAGTTCACTAAATCTACCGGAAAAGGTGGATCTGTGCTGCAAAAGTGTTACAAAGCCATATTCAAAGCTACAGCACAGTAAAAGCTGTAGCTGCTCCAGACCACAGTAGATGCTTGCCACTCAGTATGGTTAATGACATTCCCGTTAAAGCCGGTCGTGACGTTGGTTTATTGGCATCTAATAAGAGGTCTGAAGTCATTTTGTTGGTGAACCCAGTGGAATTGTTGACCGTATTGACATGGTGCCCTTAAATGGCTGTATCAAACAAAGAAATAGTCTACACATACTAACAAAGTACATCTTGTGATTGAAGATAGCTGACAGTAAAGACATATTAAATGAATTGGAATTCACCTGTTTTTTGTTTAGGTTCTAGGCTACTACAACCGTCGAGGAATCAATCCTGAAGCCTTTCTCAATGAAATCAAATACATTGCAAGTGACCCAGATGACAAACATTTCTTTAACGTAACGGATGAGTCGGCTTTAAAGGACATTGTGGATGCTCTTGGAGAACGCATCTTCAGTTTAGAAGGTATTTGCAAAGTATTTCCACAGATGTTCCTTGGAACTTAAGCATAACATTTAATAAAGCACTATAAGATACCGTATGAAAATGCCAACATCTCTTTTACACGTGGTTCACGTGCTGTCATCATGTGTTTATTGGAGTGAGGAATGCTCTGTGTTCTTGGGTACTGCTAAACTTCCAAAACCTGTTGGGTTTCCTCAGGGACCAGTAAAAATGGGACAGCGTTTGGTCTCCAGATGTCCCAGGCTGGCTTCTCCTCTCACAACATTGAGGTAATGTTCACATCTGCCACCACATCTCCACATACCAACTGCTAATAAACAACGACAAACAGCATCCTACATGTTTTTCTGGCTTTTATTTTTTCTACATTATGACTAATTCAGTCTCCTTAAGCCTATATTGTTCTCTCTCTCTCTCTCTCTCTCTCTTGCTTTCAGTGCTTCAGGTCATGCTGATAATGATTTCAGAGCCCTGTGGCAGTATATCCACAAAAGTATTTTCCACCTCAGCCACCCAACAAAGAGGAATAAGATACAGTGGTATCCCCAGGGAGAAACATATTAGTCAGGGGTTGAGGGACGCTTGAGACAGTGGCCCATTTGACTTATTTTTTGTTCCCAGACTATAGGCAGTTTTTTCCCTCATGCTCCTTCTTCAGTTCTATGATGCTTTGATGCTATCCCAGAATGGATCTCTGCAGGTGTGTTGGCTTGCAGGCTTGCAATGACACATCTTAAGCAGAGCGATGTGACAGG
Organism: Trisopterus esmarkii; assembly: GCA_027123545.1. Taxonomy (NCBI): domain Eukaryota; kingdom Metazoa; phylum Chordata; class Actinopteri; order Gadiformes; family Gadidae; genus Trisopterus; species Trisopterus esmarkii. Next base: position 16,514,169 of record JAOPJL010000034.1, on the reverse strand, counting down.
GACACGTTGGAGTATACACAGTGTACTTCTCTCACAAATTCCTTATTTTTTATGTTCCCCCCTTCCCCCTCACCCATTATTCCACAGTTGACAAGCGCTGATGCGACAGCTTTGATATTTTATTTCCAGCTTTCCTGCACAGCGCTACTTGTCTAGGGAGCAATAAAGATATCTGGTGCTTTAGACCAAAAACAATAAATACAGACCAGAAGTTGCAGCTGGGTGGCAGGAATGACTGGAAACTCCGTCCTCAAGACTGCATTCCAGGGATGGCGCTGGAGAAGCTTGAAGGCTGGTGTCAACCATGAACTTGGAGTGTTGAGAGCAGGATCAAATATTTGCCCACCAAAAATAAAAAGTTGGGTCTTAAATGGAGAAAAGCATGCCATCACAGAACCCAGATGGTTTCATTGGACTTTACATGTGCCAGCTTCGGAATATTGCTTACGTCATATATATCCAGATGCGGCATGCGTCTTAGCAATTCCTCTATGTACCGTTTAACTATACTCACGGCCCCTCAAGAATAGTGTTTAACATTAGCTTCTTACCATACATGTGGACTCCGGACTTTGTATCTAATAGGGTTTGATTCTTTCATTTAACAAAGACTTTACGTTGAGCATGACTTGGATATCAATGAGTTGCTGGGTGTACCCTGTGTGCATATCATTATGCTCATTCATGTTTCTTGGATCTCCCTGCACTGATGTCAAATTGGCAAGCGGAAAGGCCTCTCAACCACAATTATGGCCTACTCTGAAATAATGATGACTGAAAAAAAACAAGCCAGGACATATTGTAGAATTTCTCAGTACCTTAAATGGCAAAATAACTGGTACATAATGTTGTTTTGGAAGTTGATTCAATTACCATAGTGACCATTTGCGCCAAACAGAGAACCACAAAACCTTACATTGCTGACAGACATTTTGCGTTGTGCTAGACCAAGTTTGGTAACAAGGCTTTTCCATTTCTTGACAAAGAATAACAAGTGATTCAACATATGCTAACATTGGAAAATACTTTCTCGGCATATTGTGAACAGCAGGAAACTGAGCAGATGAGGGACTTTTAAAGTTTTATTTTCATGGATTCATGGAACGTGGTTAATAAAGCTAACCACGTTAGTAATTCCATTCTGCATCTCCTCCAGTGGGAAATTATTTACCAAACTAATAAAGCATTAACTTTAGGAAACTCAAGATGATGTTTCTCATGAGGTTCGGTAACATTTTATATTAAGGTCCTTGTACTAAGCCTTAATAATAATAAGACCCTTACTATATGCCTTTTAACATTAATTGGTGTTATTAAGACTATATATAAGTGTTAATCATAACATAATAAACATGTTTATTGTGAGATTATAATACATTTATAAGCACTTACAGAAACTGGTTAACTATTTATTGTTTGCTTAATAACATTACTAATAGTCGTACAAGTTTCTTATAGTTGTTAATAAAAACATTACAAACGCATTTATTGAGTCTTATCAACGCACATGTTGAGTGAGTCGTGATTGTGATCTGTTTTCTGCCTCATATCATATCCTTTAAAGGCTTTTATTTTGAAGGTTGTGAAACCGCAAGTTCTGTTTACGCAAGCAGCTGAAGGCTTGATGCCTATGCTTGACGAAGTATTTGACGAACGATTGGAGAACAACGGAATCGTCAGCACGCCAAACGGTCTGTGAAAAACTGACAGACAAAAGACAGGAGCAAGCACAGAAAACGTGGATAAGAGGAAGAGGTCCGAATTGGAGGATGACTTTTCTGGTACGTTTAAGAATGTAATGCTATAGTAACGTTAGCTGGTTCTAGGTAGCTAGCTATTTGCTAGCAAACTTTTGGCTTTTATTACTTTCTTTCAGAGGCTTTGGCGTGCGCAATTTTTGAGCTAACGTTTAGCTTATGCTATCATATGAAACTAGGTAACCAAACGTATCTAATTTTAACAGTTGTGTCATTTATACACTTGTCTTTATACAGTAACAAGAAAGACCAACCAGAACAATTCCCATCCCCTGAGGCCATGGAGAACGGAGATGTCGTTTTTCTTAATGTTGATGTTCAAGAATATTTGTCATTAAAGTTCTGAATTTTTTAAAATTAAAAAAATATAAATTTTTCAAAAGAGCTGTCACTTGTTTTTGTGATTCATTTCCATAACATTGTATTTTCATATATGTCGTTTTTTAATTTAACATTTTATCAACCTTGACAAAATGTAGTACTCTGTTAGTAAGTGTATATTAAGGACTTATTAACCTTGATAAGCATTGTTCCCGCTTTAGACCCCTTTCCTGCAAAATGCTTAATTAGCAGTTTAATAATCGAGTTATTAACCTTAATAGGCATAAAAAAAATGGGTTTGTAATGAGTTTATTTATTATAACAACTATAAGAAACTCATAAAACTATTAATGTTATGCTATCAATAAATAGCAAGTTTCTTATAATTTCTGATAAAAGTTGTATAATCTCACAATAAATATGATTATTATGCTATAAACACTTATATAATCTTATTAACACAAATTAATGTTAATTAGCATATAATAAGGGTCTTATTACCTAACTAAGGCTTACAAGGACCTTAATATAAAGCGTTACCGGCTGGGCTATCTTAACACAATGTAGTGTCAGCCTTTCACTTTCACCACTCTCCCTCCAGGACGGCATCTTGGTGGGAGCCGTGGGGGCTTATGACTGGAATGGAGCCGTGCTGAAGGAGACCCGGCAAGGGAAGGTGATCCCCCCTAAGTCCTCCTACACTCAGGAGTTCCCTGAAGAGCTCAAGAACCACGGGGCCTACCTGGGTGAGTAGGAGGGTTGGCCGGGTCCAGTTAGACTATATCATCTGCGGCACTACTAAACAAAAGGTAGGTATTGTTGGCATACATGGACATCCCAAAGCCGTTGTCCATGTATGCCTATGGAGTTGAGTGTTGGCAGTCCAGCCTCATATTCTCCACCTTGGTGCTGTGCTCAAAGTTCAAACTAATTCAACATGACCCCGGTTATCGCTGACCTCTCGAAGATCGTCCAATCAGGTGTCAGGTTTGTTTAACATTTTAAAACCAACAGAATCAGAAAACCAACAGCTTTCTTTAGTTCTATACATTTAATGAGTTAAAACTGCTGAACACACCTGTTGGCTGACTATAATCTATAGCGGATTGCTGGACACAGATACAATCCGCAGACACAGATAGATGATGAGGAGCTGACAACTAACTCATAGGAATACCCAAATGGAAATTAATTAGCAGAGTTGGAAATAAAGGGAGAGATCACCAAACTGATATCGCTGTGTAAAAAGAGCAGTTTCCTGCACTTTTTGGGTTGTATCATCATGGTTGAAGATACATCCCAGATAAAAGCATGAGCTCAACAATCAATTAACAAGGTAATGTCATTGCTGAAGATTACATCTGGTTTACAGATTACAGCTGAGGATAATATGTTTTACTAGCTTAATACATTGCATATCCCCATAGATGGCTATGTATATCCATACAGGTGCAGGTAGCTGCCCCACCATTAAAGCTGATTTTAGATGAGTTCACCCATTCTCTATATTTAAATTCTCCTTGGGTAGAAGAGAGTAAGATTTTTAAAATAATCAACCCATACAAACTCAACCTCCCTCTCCGCTCCCTCCAACCCTTTATTTTCTGCACCAATAAGAATATAATGCTGTTTGCGCTAATTTGATTGACGGACAAGATGGATTCCCTGATTGGTTTGGAATGGCCTAAAATCGAAATGGTGTCACGTAGAAACAGCCGCCGTTAACGCTAAACACATAGTTTCACAGAGCATATCATTCAGGCAAAGCACTGCAATTTCAAATTGATTCTACTCAAATTATAGCTCTTAAGTCGTCTCTACACAACTTTTATGTATAGATTAATCAATATAATACTGACAGTAACTGTTCTGACGAATACATGCACATAGTTCTGTGTACCACTGTTAGTCTGTTTTTTAAATGTGTGGATATACATTATTCTTCACCTTGAGATAGACACTCCTTTGGGGAGTGCTTATATCATCTAAGTATAATATATTTGGCAATTACCATGACATATTTATGCATCTGACATTGGGGTCAAAGTTAACACTGTTCCCTGAGTACCATGAGAATGGTGCTTTAAATCACTTTAACACGTGTGGGTGAAAGAAAACAGCACCCTTTTTACTGTTAAATAAATATACCAATATTATATATTTTGGGATTTTTGCTTTTATTTTAATTATGGAAAAGTTGTAAATTGTAGGTATTGAGCTATACACGTTCCATCTTTCCAAGCATAGAAGAATGGATGAGTATCATAGGACCTAGCAAGAGGAAAAGAGAATTATCCCACAAATACCTTTCCAATAAATTATGGTAATTGTACCATCACCCATAAAAAATGCTTTTAAAATGTCCATAGTGTTAGTTATGGTGGTCTTAAAGTGTGTTTTGTGCCGCCAGGTTATGCAGTAACATCTGTGGTTTCGGCCAGAAGTGGTCGCCTGCTTGTTGCTGGAGCCCCACGCTTCAACCACACTGGCAAAGTCATCATCTTCACCCTGAAGAACACCGGAAACCTCACCATTCTGCATTCACTCAAAGGCCAGCAGGTAAACTCTAATAATTTAGATGTTATACTATGCTAAGTGTTTCTCCAGCAACATTGTACCACTTAACAGTACAGTGAATGCTCCATGAGAAAAATGAATACTGTTTTAACATTGTCCCTGTTGCATCTGTGCGATCCATGTGTTGACAACAAGCGCTATCAACCATGCAGGGTGACAGCCAGCTTGTCAGGAGCAATTAGGGTGAGGCATCTTGCTCAGGGACACCACGACACTCAGCTAGGAGGATCGAGGGGATCGAACCAGCAATCTTGCAGTTACCAGCCAACCCGGTCTATCTCCTGAGCTAATGCCGCCCCCAACGCCAAAACACTATGCCAATGAGTTCCACTGCCACAGCACTCGGTTAAGGTACTCATGAGGTCTGTACGGTCAGACTTAGTTTACGTGGCATTGGGGAATATTCAGACTATGTCCGTCTATGTCTATTCTCTAACCTAATAGAACCTTGGTCCAGTGGTTCCCATTTTTAATGATTGTGCCTCAAGGATATCTCTAATAACCCCTTAGGTATGAATTTGAACCACTTTCTCTCCTGAGCAAGAATGAAATGAAACCCTTCTAACCGATACCTAAACTTAACTAATTCCATTTTTTTCCCTAACACTAACGTGCAGAATTGTGAACCTCATTCTAAACATACAAAAATGCATCCAATCCCTAATTGGAATTGCAATCCCTAAACTTACTATTTTTGCCCTAATTACCCTCATTGCAATACCTAAACCCAGCTTAAAAAAAAGCATTAGGTAGGTTCAAACCTGCCGTCGTTATCAAAGGCAAGCATTCTACCAAACTCAACATCTGCGTGTCCTTATTTTTACTTCTTGTCACCATGGAGACCAGTTACCAGATGACCACATCTGGCAGTCTTCAACGGTTTCACCACACGCTCATAAATGTTTCATAATCAGATTTTGCCATTCAAGGAAACTGAACTCTCTGTGAAGGTGTCCCTAACAGTCAAAAGGAAACTGCCTTTGTTTTTATAATCCCTTTTGATTTGGCTCTTCAGCAGACCTTTTTATCTATTGAAGTTCATTAAATCAGCTTGTCTTCATAAAGTTACTAGTAATACAATTCTAAATATAAGTCACTTCTATCAGTATAAGAAATTGTATTGTAATGAGGCCACGAGGCCCAGACGGCCAAGTAGGTTTTGGTCGAGGCTCTTGTCAGCTCGCGTCTAGACTACTGCAACTGCTGGCCAGTTGCAGTGTGCCATTAGACACTCTATATTTAAATTCTCCTTGCAGTGCAGTGGGCCATTAGACCTCTGCAGCTCATCTAGAAAGCAGCTGGCCTGCTGATCTTCAACCTACTTTTTCTCTCACACTACTCCGCTCGTCCGCACCCTGCACCCTGCACCCTCACGTTGCTGCCCGATGTAGATTTTACTGCAAGGGTGCAGCAAACCTCACTACTTTGCCAGCTAAACAAAATATTGATTGTTTGCTATCCTGGCTCCAAAATGATGCAACGGGCTCCCCACCGACTTCAGGACAGCAGAAACCTTACACATCTTCCTCTGTTCGAAGTGCATCTTGACCCAAGACAAAACCAAGAATTTAAGATGTGGGGGATTCACAAACCTGTCCTTAAAACAACCCTAAAAGTTAGTTTTCAGAAATGTGCAACTCAGAGTGGTTAGTGGTGTTTGTTGATGTTCCAAGTATTGAAATACAGTTTCTGTCGTGTTTGATTTGGCATTTTGTAAATCCCATTGAAACAGGCAGTTAATTAGTACAATTGTAAACCAACAGTTACTACAAGTGTAGTTATATTCAAATATGTAGGGACACTGATTTGGGAATTGTAAACAGGCGGTCACTTACTGCAATTGTAATCAGGGAGTCACTTACTGCAATTGTAATCAGGCAGTCACTTATTGCAAGTGTAATTGAATGTAATGTAAGCGGAACTAAAAACAAAATACATTTCTGATAAAAACCTTTCAAAATCCAAGAAAAAAAACCAATGTGCGTTAATGCGTCAATTTGTTAGCCTGTCTATTGCCAGACCTCAATCGCTCAATCGTAGATTGCACATTGGTCAGGGGAAGCTGCTGTCATTTTCTTCAGCACAAGAGGCATGATCAACGGTCAGAGTTAAATTGACTCTGTACGCTATTGGCTGCTTGCCGTCGCTTCCCTGACGGCATTCAGTTAAACCAGCCAATAGCACCGGGGGGAAAAGCCAGCTTGGTGATTGGCTCCCGCAAAAATGTATGTATTGCTCTTTTCCAGACCCTTCTGCAGAGGAACTCAAATCGCCGGCAGAATGGGCGGGGCTACCCAGTCTATCAATTTGTATTGATCGCGTTAAAATAAGATTGCGTTAACGTGTAATGAACGTGTTAACTTGCCCAGCCCAGCCCTACATACATATACATATATGCTACTACTATCAGCCTACTTCTATGGAGTCAGATCAGTCTCAATATTAATGAATGCACAGAGAAGGGTTCACACATGTATTTTGTGATTCATACATAAATGACTCTCTTCTCACAAATACATT
>JAOPJL010000034.1:16471234-16488651 GCA_027123545.1 Trisopterus esmarkii | reverse complement strand
ATAGTTTGTATAATCTCTTCCTTTGACATGACTCCACTGTAAACAATGCTTATATGATCCAAATATGTATTTATGTGACCTTTATATCTCATTACTCTTTTGTAACTTGACAAGATCTGTGCTGTGTTGTTCTTTGTTTGATAACAGAAAATCAATAAAACATAATTGGAAAAAAAAAAAAAGCTGGTGCAGAAGATGGAGGAAGCCGATGTCGTGAGCAGTGACAATATAGTTACCCCCTATAAGGAGTGTATCATTCAATATCACTGTATTCATTCATTGCGCTGCGGCCGAACTGACAGGGTATTCTCTGATATTATGAATCTTACAGACTACTCTCAGGTAATTCCACAACAAGTAAAGACTTGTAGTGGGGTTTATTTCGCCCATGGAGAATATGGATATGAATTGGGGGAAATTAACTTTGGCTGAAATTAACTCTGACTGATTGTTCCGACCTCTCGGTCGAAACAATGGAGCGTCGGAAAAATAATATGGACCTGAAGTGAACGGACAGCTGTCTACTGAAAACATCTTTCTCGAATGCCGCCTGGCTATGTTGTTGTTGCTGGTGGTGACGTAAGAGGTTAACTGGTGGCTCTATTACCACTAGTTGAAATGGGTACGGCGCCACCTATTGCACCGGGGTATGACATGCTCCGGCCAATGAATCGATTTACTCGCCGCCGTGTAGAACTGGTCAATTGCAGTTGTCCAATTGCGGAGCATAGTCAAGCTATGGCTTTAATCGAATTAAGCTGTGCATGTAAACATACTGAGTGACGGAGAGAGTTGAAGAACTTTCTGGTGATTTGAAGAGTCAACTAAAAGACAAGGTTAAGTCCTTCATTGCATTCTCTATTGCTCTCGACGAGAGCACTGACGTGACTGATCTAGCCCAATTAGCGAAATTTATTCGCGTAGTGGATGCTTCCCTGAATGTCACCGAGGAGTTTGTGTCAGTCGTGCCAATGACCGACACCACCACAGCTAACGACGTGTTTGTTAGCCTTGTCGGGGCCCTGGACAAACTGGAGGTGGACTGGAGTTGCGCTGTCAGTGTTGCTACCGACGGTGCGCCTTCTATGATAGGAAGAAAGGCCGGAGTAGTTGGGAAGTTGAGAGAAAAGGTAAATGCGGCTAATCCAGAGCAAGTATTCTGGAACTTTCACTGTATAGTGCACCAAGAGGCTTTGTGGTCAAAGAGTCTGAAAATGGACCATGTCATGCGTGTTGTTATTAACACTGAATTTTATCAGAGCCAGAGGACCCATAGGCAATTCGACGCTTTTTTTAAATTGGAAAATGACATTCATCGAATCATGGCCTTCCCTATCACACCAATGTGCGTTGGTTGAGCCGAGGCGCCGTCCTCAAACTACAAATTACGCACAGAGATAGCCGAGTTCAGGCAGGGAAAAGGGCTGAAAAAATTGGACGACCCAGAATGGACCAGGGATCTTGCCTTTTAAGTGGACATTACCGAACACCTAAATGTGTTGAATGTTACTATGCAGGGCCGCAACATACACGACACGAGTATTATGATAGTGTTTGTGCTTTTCAAAATAAACTGGCGTTATTGAAGACGCAGCTCTCCAAGCGCAATGCAGCCCACTTCCCCTGTCTAAAATATCAGCCTGTCAATCATCTGAGTATGTACAAGTACGCAAACTTGCTTTCCGGACTCAGGCATTAGTTTGACAATCGATTCACGGTTTTTACTGAACTGGAAAAGGACTTTGCGCTTTTTCGCTCTCCATTCACGATTGACGCTTCCGAGTTCCCCGAGGCGATCCAATGGAACCGATAGAACTGCAGTGTTGCGTACCGTTGAAGGATAACTACGCATCTGTTGTAATCGAATCATTCTATCAATCCTTGCCACCACAGTACCCAACGCTCACAGCCTTTGCAGGTAAAAAACTTTGTAGGCCTATGTTGATGAATATTTATAAATCGAAAGTTCGCAATCGCCTGACGCACGGACATCTGAATGATGTTATGAAAATAGCCACTGCCTAGAAACTGTCCCCCGATATGGACAAGCTGGTGAAAGTTAAAAGGTTTCTGGCTTCGACAAGTATAATGTAGCCAAAAAGTAGGCTTGTCTCCCCATTTATCATAATCCAGTGTAATATGGGTGGAAGGGAATAAAAGGGGTTGGGGTTGACTGATAGCCTGTGTAGGCTAGTGCCATAGGCATATGGGTGTGTGGAAATATGGGTTGGGGTTGACTGGTGATGACTGGCAAAATTTATGTGCCTCATCTGTTGCGCCAATTTAATGTTTTTAGATAGCTCATATTTGCCAATTATTTCAAGAAACTTTTTGTTTTACTAATTCTTACTATATTCAATCACATGGCCTATTGTTGGACTACTTTATTCTGGCGCTTACTTTCTGTTTAGGCGTACTTACTTGGCCTGGCCTTCTTTTAATTGGCCTAATTATGCATTGACATGTTTTCATGTGCAAGCGTTCAATAAATATAATAAAAGTAATTAACAGTTTACACTTGTGTTATTTGTAGGAAATGTGTTTTGTTGGCATAAAATGTTAAGTTTTTTGAGGGTAACTGTCCTGCTTTAGGCTATGTACTTGTAGGCCTCATTGTGAGGCTATTTTGGTGCCAATGCAATTTCTTTTTTATGTGTAGGCCTTTGTGAATAATTTCAAATCGCCTACCTATCCATGTGTTGCGTCAGTTTTGGGCCTTTTCAGTCAGAAAGTGTAATCCGGCCCCCTGAGGTATTACTTGAAAAAAATCAGGCCCCCTGCCCAATTTCACCCTGGCGTCCCTGCTATAGATAGTCCTCACATAGGATGAGCTCACAAAAAAGACAATACTAATGTATTTTAACTACCTGAATTGATCGATTAAGCCTTTACATGTCGTTTATGAATGCTTATTAAGGCAAAAATACTTTAGATAAGCTCACACAAAATTCTTGCTTTCTAACTACTTAAACTATTCAGGAATGGCAACAATATTAATTGTTCATATAGCATTATTAACACTTTGCAAATAGATAGTAAATCATTAAGTTACCCTTTAGAAATGATCTTATAAACCACTATCTAATTATCTTAATAATAATTTGTAACTGATTAAAAATAGCTTACTAATGAGAGTTAATGAATGAACAATGCTTCATAAATAAGGAATTCACTATTTACTAATGCTTTATTTATGCTGTAAAGTTGCAGTTTTGCAAAAATCTGCCAATGTTTCTAAATGTAGAAACGTTAAGTGCTAATACGTTCCATGAACAAGGCCTAGTGCACTTATGTAATGTTTTGTAACCTCTTTTAACAAGACTATCTCGTTTAGGAGACTACTGACTATGTACGGCCTATAGTCTTTGCTGTACAAGTGGGGATGCAAGATCTAGACCAAGGCCCTATCCTAGATGACACTTGGCCCACTGTTTCAAAGACTGAGGTAAAATAAAGCGCTCTTTTACTATAATGTATTGACATGAAAATATGAATGAATATAGATGAATATATTATTTGTATGGGTCTTCTCAAAATGAGATAAAAAACGATCAAGAACGTATTCAAAGTAATTCAGAGAATGTGTGTTTCTGCTATAGCTTCCTTTCTGGAATGGTTGTGATGAGGATGATCGGTGTATACCTGACCTGGCACTGCAGAGCATCACGGATCTGATCACTCCCAGGTAGCTACACACACACACACGCGCACACACACACACACACACACTCTCTCTCTCTGTTTCTCTCTGTCTTTTTGTCTCTCTCCCATCATCTCTTCTCATGTTTTCGCTCTCACTCTCTTTCCCTGTCCATTTCGTCTTCCTTCACAGGAAGTTCTGCGACCAGCCGCTGCCCTCCAGCGGCGCTTTCTGCCGGCGCCTGGCTGGCAGCAGCACCGACCCGGCGGTCAGGGTGATGGAGAGCCAGCGGCGGAGGATGGTGGTTGACGTGCGTCTTGACAACAAAGGGGAGAACGCCTACGGGGCTCGTCTCAACATCTCCTACTCACATAACCTGCGCTTCTCCAGCCTTATCGTCAAGGTAATGGAGTCTCCTATCCTGTCAGGTCGACATCCCAGCCTTCCGACGATCGCTGTCATTTTACTTTGCTGTAGGTCAGGCTCAACAGTGAATAGTTTCTTCCACTGACCTGGTACGGCCAGTGAGAGTGAGGGACAGGTAAAAGTGGACTGTATGTTCCAAAGTAGTATTTAACAGCATCAGAACATAAACCAACGACTTTTGTTACTTACGTGTTTAATCATTTATCATTTATAATTTTTTTAAACAAATACAAACACCTCAAAACAACAATCTCTTTCTCCTGTTCAGCACTATCTGGGTTTCATATAGCAACAGGCGGACCTTCAATGCATAGGCTAAATGGTTATGGAAACAGAATATTTTTTAACCCTGCAGTCGTTTTACCATAATAAAGCTGGTTATTACCTCAGGTACATTAGAGTACATAATTTGAGCAAGAGGTCCCCTCAACCCTACCTGCCACTTAATGACATTTATCTGAATGTCAGTCACTGCATACACTGCGTGTTTTGCTAAATAACTAACAGCAGTGCTTTCAGGTCATTCTAATTAATACTGCATGATGTGGGTGATTTATGCTAAGAGTAAAAGCACACACATCTGGGAAGCTCATGAATTCAATGTATTTCACCATAGCATTGTAACACATGAATGTGACTGAATGTGTTCCCAAGCGGTTCTAAATCTCTGTTCTCCTCCATGCAGGAAAACACAGACATTCGTGTGGAGTGTCACAACGAGGCTCGGCTGAGGAACATCAAGCTCTGCAACGTCAGCGCACCGTTCATGAGAGCCAAGACCCAGGTGAGCCCCCCCCCTTAAACCAACCACCCACACACCACTCACTCCCACATGGTGGTTGTCCTCACCACACGTCTGACCTTAAACACACTGGAATAAACATTACCTTATATTTTCAACTTGTATACACAAAGTACTTTTTCAGCGGATAACATACATTATCTCATCTGTTCATCTCAACATAGCCATCATCTGTTTTATGCAACAAGAGAGGAGAATAGCGACGAAGAACCTATAATTACTGTTGCTTGTCAATGGGTCTCCATGGCGATTCAAAATGTATGTGACGGCTAATATCACCCCGAAGCCTATATATTTTCTAGCTATAAAGCAAGCATGCGACGGAGAGGCAGGGGGAATTGCATATACAGTTCATTTAGAAGAGTATCAGAATAATTTGAATAGCCCTCTATATTTAATTTATCAAGAAGGAAGTTTAGTCAGATCTGTCATAATATTGTTTGGCTGGATCTTTATTTAGGTACCTGCCCACGACCCAGTCAGAGGGATCACAATTCTAATGCTTGGGCTGCTGAGGACTGGAGTTGTAGTCTCACAAATCATTGCTAAGGAGTTTAAACCTGGGTGAATGTGGCATATATTCTTATGCTTCATATTTGTTTCAACCTATCATGATGCTGGAGGCAGGGATCTGTAAGAACATAATTGGCAATTGGCAATGAACACTTAACACTTATTTAACTCCTTTTTCGAAGTGAGTAGAATGTATCCTTAACAAAACAGGAAATAAGGCATAAGTCTGCCCCTTGATGTTCTCTGTGCCTTCCCCCTGAGAAGTTCTGCTAAAGTAGGACTGCTGGATCTGATATTGCACTAAAGTAGACCACAGCTTCCTAAAGTCCACTGGCTTCAGCACTTCAGACCACCGTGGTTTACTCAGAACCACATGGAAACAACCCATTCGTTCTGGTTTATTAGAGCTCATTACCCTTAGTTTGGTGATGTCATCGCCTTTCTTTCTGTCATTGGACCACCGTCATTGGAGTCACACATACATACATTTGTTGGTTATGCAGTTAGGTTATGCGGCTCAAATGATACATTGTGCTATTTTAATCATCTAAAAAGCAATTGTGCCACTGACCTGTAAATACCTGGTCTAAATGCCCTAGCGGATAGCGCAGTTGGTGTTGCTATTTTGCGTGCCATGGCAGGTTGGAACTGCAACATAAGCTTACACACACGTAGGCTATACACAGCACAAACATGCAAATGATTATCCTTATTCAAATATTATGATGTTTAAGATTGTTCATGTGTGTGAAACTGCATATAAATAATTGATAATATAAAAATAGCATGTTTCCATAGGGGCTGCATGAATGAACTAGTAATATGCCATGCATTAAGATAATAATAATAACAATAATAAACTCGAGCAAAGTATACTTCCGGCGCCGGCGCGAGCAGGACGCCTATCCAGTAGCTCCGTGCGTGTCGCGTTGTTTTTAGTAATTTAAGCGTGATTTTGTAAACTTTAACTCTTTCATTTTATCTTATATTTTAATTCAGGTAAAGTTTATTGTAGCTACTGTTAATTTTATTTTATATCTTAATTTAGGTTAAAGTTTATTGTAGGTACTGTTAGTTTTTATATTTTAATTTAGATCTATATCTTAATTTTAGTCTAAGGTATGTTTAATGTATGTCTTGTTTTTATGCTACTGGATACCTGAATTTCCCTCGGGATAAATAAAGTATCTATCTATCTATCTATCTATCCCAGCCTTCCAAAACCAAAGTTTTAGCGTAAATTATAAAGTTGGTGTAATTATTTGGGCGAGAACAGCTGATACAGCGGTAAGAAGTTGTACTTTTAAAACAATGCATCTGCAAACACTGTACAGCAAACACATATTTTATTGACACAGACATTGTGTACAAGCCCATAACTTTTAGTATGATGAGTGAGTATTTGATCGTGAGAAGACATAGTTTTACCACAAGTGAGTGTTTAAAAGAACGAATGAATGCGGATGTGCGTGTGCAGTTTAACTATATGTGTGCACCAATGTGTTTAAATACACGCAAACTAAACACGTAACACATAATACAGTCCATGGCAATGTATATTAACGGGGGGGATAACGATAATGTATACAATACTGGTAACAAACAATGTTTGTTAATGTGTTAACGTGTAATGTGTTAAAGTGTTTCTGAAGTTGTAGAATAAAACGCTATTCCATGTGTGAAGTAGACCTATTATTTGGCCATAGACTGAGCCATTTGAAGTTTGAAATTCATGTGGTCATGCATCTGTCTCAGCGGAGGCTGCAAACGTGCTGTCAAAATATCAACTTGTCAAGTTCAAATGTGCTGGCTCTCAAAGGGGATTGGAGATGGCACTCTCATTGGTTTGGTTGATAGAACACCCAGCTTCTTACTGTGTTATTATAGCACATGACAATTATCTCCTTGACGACAAAGTGCCCCATATCAGCTTATTTAAGTGGACTGGAGTCCCCCATGAAGGCTTCGAGAGCCATAGTTTATCACTATAGGAACCAAAGCACTCAATACTATATATATGATATTTGAAGGTTGAAGAGAAAGAGAGTAGAGCAAAGAGTCACGGCAAGTCAACTGCTGCTGCCAAATGGGCCATGATTGTTGTGCGTGCAGGAAAAACCGAGATCTCTGGTTAGTTTAGTTTGTTTATACCGATAAAAGTGCATACAAAATATTGTTATCTCTCTGTTGGCTTTTATAATGAAATACAAACATTCAAACCACATCCCTTATTACAAGTAATGCCCATCCCTCAGCTAAACCCATTCAAACTAGTTTCTGCCCACTTTCTTAAGCACATGCGTCTGTCAATGCTGTTGTACACACAGGTGTTCTCGTGTGCTACTGTGTACGATGTGCGTATGAGTGGGTGTGTGATGATGGGAAAAATGTCAATAGGGCATGGTGCACATTGTATGTGTTTAATATGCTTGATGCCATGAGAGACTTAAAGGGGTTGTTCAGGATTTTGGACATCGGACCTAATTTCCAAGTGAGCCAGTGTGTTATTTATCATAGGAGACCGTTTAACACTTTTCATTAAGTCCTTCATTAAGCGCTTCTCTGTCTACGTTGTGCTGTAGTGAATTGGTTGCTACACAGGCGCAAAGTGAAATTCCGCCACATCATTTGCCTCAATTAAAGGTCCCATGGCATGCTACTTTATGGATGCTTTTATATAGGTGTAAGTGGGGCCCCTTGTACATTATTTGAAGACGTTCAACTAATTCAGCCTTGGTTCAGAATTACAGCCACTACAAGCCAGTACCACAATGAGCTTTCCACAAACGTGGAGTTTTTTAGAGGCGGGGGGGTGTGGCCCTGAGCAACTTGCAGCCACGGTACCATGCGCTAGTGTTTACAGTGGATGTATTGCATTGGCTTGGATCATATCATCCGTAGGCGCACACAACTTTTTGGCCATGTTATGTAAATATTTTCGAACACACAAAAGTAGTCTGTCAAAATGTAATGCGATCATTGGGATACAAGGATAGTTATATTTCCAACATTATTCTATCAACACAGACATTTACATTGATAGTCTGGCATTATAATTGTTTTGCCTCTGGTGTACTGTGGAGTGGGTAAAACTGTTTTTATTGGCAGGCTAGCAGATCCCCGAAATCGCTAGCCTAGCACCAGCGATTTCTAGAAGGACTGAATGAAAGTCTCCAATGATAAATAACACACTGACTCACTTGGAAATTAGGTCCGATGTCCAAAATCCTGAATTACCCCTTTAATTCCAAATGGAAGCAACAGTTAACCTAGTTAGGTGTGGTTCTGGGGCCAGATGGCATCCATTAGGAATCCATTACAGTAACGGCCCTTGGGGGGTTTTAAACAATTCCCTCCACTCCATTTGTTCAAATGCACTTTAGTTCTGCATCTATCTGGTTCTTCGGCTCTTGTCTGTTCTACCTACTTGGTTCTCGCAGGTCATCCCCTGCACAAGGTCATCCACTGAGATTTGATCTAATCCTTTGTATTGGGTTAGACCTTAATTAGCATGGAAATTAGTTTCAAAGGCCAAATCATTTGCCTCAATTAAAGGTCCCATGGCATGCTACTTTATGGATGCTTTTATATAGGTGTAAGTGGGGCCCTTTTGTACATTATTTGAAGACGTTCAACAAATTCAGCCTTGGTTCAGAATTACAGCCACTACGAGCCAGTACCACAATGAGCTTTCCACAAACGTGGAGTTTTTTAGAGGCGGGGGGTGTGGCCCTGAGCAACTTGCAGCCACGGTACCATGCGCTAGTGTTTACAGTGGATGTATTGCATTGGCTTGGATCATATCATCCGGAGGCGCACACAGCTTTTTGGCCATGTTATGTAAATATTCTAGAACACTTCGGGTGCTCCAGCGGGAGTCCTGGAGCTCTATATCTAAATAATATCATGTTATATAGATATCTACATAATATATATTATCATGGCCAAAAGCTGTGTGCGCCTCTGGATGATATTATGAATTTCAAACGACTTTGTTGTGTTCTCCGACGTCTCTGGTCCTTCCACTTCCACATCAATCTGAAATACAGACTGAACCGCGACATGGAGGAGAAAGGGATTGTTGCCGTTTGCGGACTCCCGGTACTTCCACAACGAGACTCGTTGTGGGGGTTATCTCGGCCATGGTTGAGAAGGAATTGGGGGAAAGGAACTTTGCCTGGCTTTGTCTCCCTGAAGTCCAGATTGAACCGCGACATGGAAGAGAAAGGCATCACGATTGTTGCCCAGGATTGGCTCCTCCTTGGCTCCTCGGCAGCGGGGCTACGGCAACGGTGCCCCAGTGGCGATGCTCCAGCAGTGAGGCTTCGGCGAGAGACAATCGTGGGCAACAATCCCTTTCTCCTCCATGTCAGGTTTCTATCTGGACTTCAGGGAGTCAAAGCCAAAGTTCTCGACCATGGCTATGAGTCTTGTTGTGGAAGTAGGCTACCAGAGACGTCAGAGAACCTGACTTAGTCTAGTCTTTTCACCAAATAGGAGCTTTAAGGGAGCTTGCGTTATTGTGTTGCGTGTTATGTGCCTTAACACCAACAGCAGAACGGTTATCCAAATAACAAAGAAGTGTATGACACTTGCGTTACAGTGTGTGTATTCACACACACACATGTGGCGCTCGCACAGTCGTAGCTCATTGTCTCATTGGTGGGCCAAATTCTCTGGGCGGGCAAAGCAGAGAACACACCTAACGCCATTTCTAGCCACTGGAGGACCATAGGCAAGCTAGGGGAACTCATATTTATGTAATGTTAGAAAACCTCATAAAGTGAAATTTTCATGACATGGGACCTTTAAGCAATTTCTTTCAATGGTGAGTCTTTACAGGGATGTTTGTTACAGGGATCGATAAGGTCCGGCCTCATTGATTCATGTGTTTTGGTCTTGCCCTTCTCTTCAGAATTTGATACTTTATTTATACTTTATACTTAGATACTTTATTGGGGGTACTTCGGGTGCCCTTTCATCCAGTTGCATTTTTTGGTGTTATACCAGATACAGTGGCCCTGCCAAGAATTAAAGCTGACCTTGTGGCCCGCCTGACCCTATTGGCTCGACAACTGATGGGAATTTCTTTGTTGGAAGTCATCATCTCCTCCATAACATTAATTACATTACAACACAAATAACTCAATAACATTAACAAGACAAAACCATAAAGTGACCACCACTTTGGTTCTCTGTTTAGGTAACATTTCGACTGGAGTTTGAGTTCAGTCGCTCCGTCTTCCTGAATCATGTGAGAATCAGCCTCCAGGCCTCCAGGTATGATTGCTTTAAACAAGTTAACATTTGAACACAGATGTGTATAGCTCTCCCATGGCCATTATGTCTTAATTGATGTAATTGGCATAGTTAATGAATTGCTCAGGTGGATCAAGCTGTATAAACAACTTTACCCAAAATATTGGGAACCGTTTCTCGCCTCCTGATTTAGTCAAGTTCTACCTCATTAATTGGTAAAACAACTACGGAAATTGTAACAGAGGATAAGGACAATTATTTGTTAACAAGTCTTTTTTGTATTTTTCGTGATGTTGTAAATGGAGTTGCTGTGATGCAAGAAACAATTTAGACATATTCGACAAAACGGTATTACAGATTATATAAACCGTCGGCAAAGTCCAACTATTTACTTATCTCAGATACTTTCCACATCTTTTAATATCAGTAATCAATATCAAGTGTCTCTGTTTTGGTTTCAAAGTGATGGTGAGGAGATGAGCTTCTCTGACAACTACAATGACATTCATTACTCACTGAAATACCAGACGGACCTTCTGTTCACCAGGTGTGTCTTTTGCATCGATTTCCTTCCTGTACATTTCCTTTGGATGGTCTCTCTACTTTTTTAGAGAGAGAAGCCTTTAGTGGTGTCTGCTGCTGAGTTATTAGCTTCTACTTACTTCTACATGGGAGTTGACAGCATGTACATTTAGACCCAGCATAGTGAGCTCCGCACTTATGATTTGTACAATGTGCACTTAAAACAAGTTATGTTCCCTCTCACTATCTCTCTTGCCCTGTATCTCTATCTCTTTCTCTCTTTCTCCTGCAGGGATTCTTATCCGAGGCGCTATGACATCAAGTCAGATCTGTCTCTCGAGGAGCCTGGAGTTATTGGTCCGCCATTCAACTTCACTTTCCAGGTGAGATCCGAATCCCCACCCCACCTGAATATTTAAATGCACTGAGACTCATGGGCACTGTTGGAATACACTCTTCTGTTTATTTTTTACCAGATCCAGAACTTAGGCTTTTTCCCAGTCAGAGATCTTCAGCTCAACATTGAAATCCCGGAAATGACCAAGAATGGTAACCAGCTCCTGCGTATCGCCGACTTCTACATTGACCAGGTAGGAGGTGCAGATAGAGCTGGTTCAACGTCAACAATAATGTTGAACGTGTAACTTTTTAAGGGACCTTGCACGCACTCTAGACACAGACAACACATTTTGTTTAGACACCTTGTTCTACTTCTGTGTACATCACCCTATAATTCCTGTCTTTCTATAGGTCATGTGTCATGTTTCTCTTTCTGTATTTGTGCATCTGGGGAAGAAAGCCTCAGGCTCGTTGAAAAGGATATATATGCAACCCATAATTGTAATAATAATCACATTCGGATTGTTATGATCCCCATGGTTTATAAACATGCAGAGAGAGTGGCCAAAGCTTGTGTTATTTGGCACCTCACTGTTCCTCTCTGTTATCAAAGTGGAGCTGGATGTGAGTGCCTAAAGTCAGGCTTGCGAGGCGCTTGTTGACCATAGATCATGGTGGTAGCTTACAGGCTGTGGTTGTATGTGTGATGTCTCACCCCAGACAGACGGTACCCAGTGTTTTCCCCCCCAGCATGTTGCCCAGAGCCGGGCCTCCCCGGAGGACCTGTCCCGCTTTTCACGTCTGGTATATATAGTATATATTTAATATTTATTAAATATATTAATTGTACTTATTTTTATATTTAATTAGATCCACCATATTTCTCATTGAGACAATCATCAACACATATCTCTACATCGTTTCATGATGTAACTTGAATACTTCCTTGTTTGTGCTTGTTCCTCTTTGGATGACGTGCACAATGCCTCAACAGAACCAGTCCAACACCCTGGTTCTGCCCATCCAGTGCACTGTCCACTTGGACACATGCCGACAGGTGGATGTGAAGATCTCTGGGGTGCTACGGATAGACACACTACATGCGGTGAGCAGGATCACAGAGCAACGGAGCTCTTCGCTCTCCCTACTCTCTCTCCTTCTATTGGCCATCTGAAGGTTGCCAGATGGGGAGAGATGTAATTGTATGACGTACAGGCTTGCAGGATGACATGATGCCATTGTTTATTGTCTTTCAGTAGCACAACAATTATACAATACAGTTTCCTTGTCTTTATTAGAAATCGTTTTTTTTCAAGCAAAAACTACAATGTAATATTCATCATCACCACATAGACCCCCATGGGATACATTCTGAAAGCATGAGTACATGTGGGAGACCTACGAGAGAAACAGATGCCAGAGCACTAATTATGCTATATTCCATCTGCTCATGGTAATGATAATGCATTTTGCTCTCGCTGGGTTTGTTTTGTTTTCTCATCCAGCTGCAGTTCAAAATCCTGGAGCTTGTGACGAGTGCGTCCGTTGTGCTGGACTCCACCAGCCCGCTGTTTCTACATGAAGACAGACCGCTCAGACATGTGAGTCAACAACAATGGCAACAACAAATACAACAACCACAGCAGCAAATAAATTCTGGTGGTGCTCAGACGTAAACCAGCTTTGATTTAAGCCTTTGTGGGAAACAGCAATGGTTAAGTGTTTGATGATTAGCTGCTGTTTAATCACTGTACTTCAAAGCTTGGTTCGACCAAATAGCCTGTGCTGTGGCTTTTATTTAGTTTTGATTAGGTCTATTTTAGAATATACATACAACTAATAGAAGTTGCATTGGTAACATGTTACAATAAGGGTACAATATAACACTAAACATTACTCCACTACTGCATGAACTACTGCAGTAGGAAACATTAACTAGTAATAATTTGCTCATGGTGTTCATGTTAACTAAACCATGTTAACTAACCCACTAATGCTAACCATAACCCTAACCAGAGTAACTTAACCTAAAATAAGTAAACTACAAAAACGACTATATAATAGCGGTAGTTGCATAAACTAATGTTAATTAATGGTTAATGAATGTACCCTTATTATAAAGTCTTACCATTGTGTTGAGGATATGCTGAGGAATAATTAGGGCTACCACAGTGATTGTGGTTACTGGCTGCTTTGGTAAGGCTAAAGAATCCCTGTGTGCTCATGTTGCTATTGCAGCCTACGTGGCTGTGTGGTGCTGGGGGAACGAAAGGACCAGCAGTGCTTTCCATTTGTACATTACAGAATGGGGCCAATATGCTAATGTGTGCTGCCATCTATTGGTCAGTGTTATACAACCATATCTGGCACGCTGCTTTTTGTGGGTAAGCAGTTTGCTAAATTGCTCAGTTGCTATTGGAAAACTGAAGTGCGTTGCCTCGTGTATTTCGTTGGCTTGTTTTTCTATCCGTGTTGGAATTAACATTTTCCTTTTTGAAGGACTGGAGTGTAACTTAGACCACAGAAGAACTCTGAATTCCCCAAGTTTTATTGTAAACCCTCCAGTAATTTATTAAGGGTGCATTATCATAAAAAATTATCTAACTTAACTATGACATTGGCATGTCATTATCTCTTATTCCTATTTTCATGAGCTTGTGAAGCAATTATTATTTCACAGTATTTTGGTTATTTGACAATTGTGTAGTTGCTGTGATACTAGTCTAGTGACTGGTCAGCATAGCTGTAGTTGCGTTTCCCAAATGTGGTTCTGTCTCTCTGTCTCCCCCTGTAGATCATTTTGGAGATCAGGAAGGAAGGAGATTACAGAATCTCCATCTGGATCATCATAGGAAGCACTTTGGGGGGCCTGCTACTGTTAGCCCTGCTCAGCCTTGCGTTATGGAAGGTAAACATGACGTAACACAACTCATGCTCCATGATACTTCATCCCAACTGGGATTAATCTAATTTAAACTTTGCTCTGACAAAATCCAAATCTATTTCTATTTAGTCAGTAAGCAGATGGTTTCATTCAATGCAATTTACAGTGATTTCAGATTTACTGAAGAAACAGTAAGGGGGTTGGGCATCTCACTCAAAGTGGCCTAGGGATCAAACCCAGTACCTTTTTGTACAGGGATCAACTAGACACAATATTATTGGCTAGTAGCGTGCCTTTATTGCCTTGTTTTTGTTTTATTTGGATGACAGTGACATCATGTGTTATTGTTAGTGCAATGATGGATCATTTCGCCACGGCAAACAGCAGATGGTATGTAGCGTGGCTGTTATTGTCATTGTAATGGATATCCTCTAACCATCTCTCCCGCCCAGCTGGGCTTCTTCCAGAGACAGAAAAGGAAAGACGAGGACCAGCACCCGGTAAACTGCAAGGTGGCGGAAGACAGATAACGTACACTAGCCTCCGTCCCCCTCCTCCGCCCCCCCGCAGGACACCCCTATCACAGGGGACCCAAAACTCAGGGACCACAGTATCCACTCCCCCTCCAGGCCCACCCAACAATCCCAGGACAGGGGCACGCTACTCTGCAGGGCAAGATGCACTGGATCCGTCCCGAGCCGATCAGCCCCGCCATGAGACACCCATGAGTCCGCACTGTGGCGTGTTTACCCAGCATTCCTGCATTTACAAGGCCTAGTGGGGGCCCCCCGTCCTAGTCTCTGGAGTCTGGGTTGCCGGCCACCACATTTCACCCTCAGTAGACCTTTAGGGCTCTTTGGTAATCAAGTCGCCAGCGCCTGGAATTCTGAGTACAGGATTAGTTTGGTTGGTCGTGAGTTTGGTTGATCTTGGGAGCTTGAGAATCTGCTGCATTGTGGAAAGCGGCCTTTCCAATCCTGTTTTGTATTTTACAAATGTGTATTTATTCACCGCTTTTATGGATACGTGCTAAAACCTCAAGGGTGTTGGGCCACCCGAATGGTAACAGAAAGTGTTAAGCCATTGTACTGTATGTGGCCACATAATTGGAAGTTCAAAAGCGCTTTTGAGGCATTAAACTGGTAAGCCACCTCATTATTTATGAAAGATATCTAAATGTCCAATCTTAAAGAGGCCTTTGTAAGATAATTCCTATGGCGTGTGTGCTTCAGAAGATCTTGTATAAACAGTCTGTAGCCTATCACATCTTGCGAAAAACATTTTCTCTTTCTGGACTTTGATGTGTCCTTCCTTTAACATTGTCTTGGGAACACACGGTGTGATTATGTTTTTCCATTTCTGATGCACTTTTATGTTATATATAGAAATTAACTTGAATTTTGTAAATAGTCAAGTTCATTTAATACATTATCACATACAATGTTATTTTGTAAGTATTGTATTCCCACCACAACACCTGCTTAAACATGACGTAGGGTGAGGGAGCGGGTGTCAATCAACACGTCTCAGAGTGGAACAAATAGCCTTCATTAAAAGGTGCATGCGTGAAGTCTACCACAAAGTCCACAGATGTGGGAATAAATAACCATTGAAGAAAATTGACTGAGTGCCTAGGTGACAACTCAAGAGGTTGAATCACTTGACAACCATAGTGTAGACTTAATGCTGCATAGCTGTGGGATGTTGCTGATCTCCACATCCTGGTTTCACCCAATTACAATGTCATTGTCCTCTGTGATGAACCAGGAAACGGGAGGTAATACACCTAGAGAATAGAGCCTTTAATGTGCTCTAATGTCTTTGGATGGGAAGTCGATCCAGTCTGGGATTCAATTTGTTGCCATAGTTGCCATAGAATGTAAAGCAGAATCATTTCAACAACTGTTTGAAGTGGCAAGAGTGTAAAGGGGAATGGTGTGTGTATAAACACAACATCCTTAAAATAATGAGACTCATGAAATAGTTTTATTTGCCAAATGATTATATTTATGTTTATGTTCTGCATATATGTATTGATAGAAATAACTGCTGAAAAAAATAAAGCTGTCTGATCAAATCAGGCTTCTTGAGCAGTTACATAGTTATATGTAATCCCATCAAACGTGTAATCAATGAATTTTCTGAGAAACTTAATCACCTTTTATGAAAATTAATCAGAACTTATGACATTTTCGAGCATCTATATTGTTGGAGTATATTATTCTACCAATGTAACAAGAAATGTTTGTGTGCCAATTTATTTATATATTGTTTATTTGTTTCTGAATGCATTGGATCAGCTTGTTTATTCATATTATGAAATGAGTAAAATGCAGTTGATCTAAGTTAGGGAAATGAGGACAAATTAATCTATCATCCTGCCTCCAAGGATGGTGTTCTGGCACGGTGACCAGGGTTACCCCCACCTTTTGGCACATCACCTGGTGGCTTAGAGAAGCTTGTCACGTCCAAATCAATCCCCAAATCAATGCCATTCTGTTTCAGCTCAATCCACTAATGTGGAACCACATCTACAGCCTCTGAATGCAATGGATCATGAGACTCCCAGGGCTAGAACTTGTACTTCTATTATTAGCCTTTTCCCTGTGAAGGTTTAATAAAGAAACAACCAACATACACACACACACACACACACCACAGCACACTAAAGATTACATTTTTTAATACTTATATTTTATTTGCTTGTCAAAATTTTAACAATTGTTTTACAAAACAGCAATACAACACAGAAAACAACAGCATTTCTTCAGTCACATATATTTTTATATGAAGGGGAATGGTATGTTTCGTACAGATGTGAGTCCTTGGCCCTAATTAGATTGCACCAAGTGGGGCTGAATGGAGGGGGATAGAGCAGGGATCCAGTCTATTTTTGTGATTCGTTAACTATATTTTTACTGAATGGAAATTTTTATATGATATGATTTATATGATCATCAAGTCAAGTCAAGTCAAGTCAGTTTTATTTGTCAAATATGCAATATGCATAACATACAGCATAGATGAAATTA
>JAOPJL010000034.1:16442770-16466670 GCA_027123545.1 Trisopterus esmarkii | reverse complement strand
TCTCTCTCTCTCTCTCTCTCTCTCTCTCTCTCTCTCTCTCTCTCTCTCTCTCTCTCTCTCTCTCTCTCTCTCCAGCACCTCGTAACATTATTATAATCATTATAGCAGAGACCTTGGGTCAGGCATGGCATTGAGAAATGTTTTTATGTATCAATAAAATAACGTGTAAGCTACTGTTTGTAATTAACTTAATTGTACAAATATCTAGTCCTTGCATTTAACTCCATTACCCCCAGCACAACTGGCAGGATTCATAAGATGCATGATACCAAGATAGAAAGGAGCCAATTTTGTTTGGCTAAAATACATATGACATAAAACACATGTAATATTACATATTTCCTCTGGATAACAGACAGACTAAACGGCAGACAAAATTATAATATTGTGATGTCAGAGACTGTCTCTTCAATTTGAAATATTACTTTTATTGATACGAATACATACAATATTTGAATTACAATTATTCTATCTGAAACATATAGTTGGATGAAAATTAACTTTTCATTGTTTAAAGTATAACTAAAACTTTGTTTTCTATTTGTATGTACAAAGGGGAGTCGTGTCAAAAGTAGGAGGGGATTTGCTCGGATTTGCTATTTATCCAGTAGAACTAGGTCATGCTGCTACACTTTAATGTGTAGACAAATGCCTTGCTCGTGCATTACTTATCTTCTTTCACTCAACAATAAACTCCACTCGATCGTCTCAGTATTTAAGCACAGGGCAGGCATACCTGCACTGGGTTGATAAGATGGTGTGTTCAGTCAGATTAAAAGTGTTCAGTCAGAAAAAAGTGGTTGAGACAAATGAGCATCACTGGGAAAAGTGTGGCTATTCAGTGTAGCCCAAACTTGTGGCATGTGGATGCCTCCACTGGGGCCAACCCCCTGCACCTGCCCTTGACCTTAACAATAGCTAAGTCTTGACATTATACTGTTCACCGAAGTCCATCTCTTCCATTAGCCATTTAATCGCAGTAGTATTGCAGTTACATTTACATTTTAAACTGATTTAATAAAAAACATATATCTTTATTCAATCCACACTGTAATGGTATATCAGAACCAAGTTTAAATCTACACAATTTATTGAGTCATTTTGTGTGAAAGATTGGTTATTGCTAAAATAAAGCCATTTCAGATAGTATGGGAGGTATTTTTGGGATGGTGAAAGAAGATGCCTGTTCCTCTAGGCTGGCATAGCGATGGTAATTGGCAAATAAAATGTATGTTGACCGCATTACTAAACTGAATATGTACAAGATGAGTCGTCTTTATAGTTTTCTATATATAGTTGCTATATTCCACCTCACCGCCAAATAAGCTTTGATTAACTTGTCTTTTTTTCTGTCCCTTCTATGACTCTTTCAGGGAGTTTTCCACAGAAGCTTCCAGAATATGAAGTTGTTAACCCTACAAGAGTGGACGCCAAAGGTCACTTCCTGTCCAACTTCCTGCCCCACCATGGGAGCCGCATCCAGCGACGGCATGTACCGGAGAAGACGAGGAGCCCGGAGCGGGTCTTCTACCACTTGTGGCACGGAGGCCAGAGTTTGCACTTTAACCTCAGCCTTAACTCCCGCCTCTTGGCCACTGGCTTCTTGACAGAGAGGAGGTACGGTGGCCTGGATGGGGCCAAGATTCACAGATACAGCTCCTCCCTGTGCCACTTCTTAGGGGAGGTGTGGGACGAGTCCACTGTTAAAGGAAAAGCTGCTATTAGTACCTGTGATGGACTGGTAAGTGGACACTATACAAACTATCCAGCGAAAAAAGTATAATACTTGTACTTGTCATGTTTTTACTCATTGGATTTTGTGGCAGTAGGACAAGACTTTACTTTCTAAAGCAACGAAAGCAAAGCAAAGTTGTATTACATTGATTTTCTGTAATACACAGACACATTTCAAGCACATCAGATCACTGGAGGTCAGCGTCAACAGGGTTGAAATAGTCACCATGGTTGAAATAGTCACCATGGTGTAGAATCTGAATCTGTTTGCTACGCCAACGATAGCATCCACACCAGGGGCTCTGGAACTAGGGGGGCCACCTGCCCTCCTACTTTACCCTCCTTCTCTGTTTCTCTGTTACAGCCACTGCCCATATATTGCAATACTTACAGTGAAAGAAACAAAATTTATATTTGTTGAATATATGGATCAATTGACTAGCCTGGTCCTACCAGACTCTCATACTTTTCATTTGCACAGAGTCTGGACACTCTCCATTGAGAAACAATAACTCACTTGAAGGCGCTCGTCTGTTGGAGTTTATAACTATTGGATCTGCCCAGTGCCACTCTGGATCTGCCATAACCAATTGCTAACGCTTGGTCTTCTGACCAAGTCAACTAGCACATGACCTCAACGTTGTTCTCAGCCACTGTTCTCAGCGGTTCTCAATCATTGCTCTCAGCCACTCCCTCTGATTTCTGATTGGACAGCCAAAAAAGTTCAGACCTAGTACTGAAGGGAAATGAAAATTGACCAGAAGTACGTAGCCAGGCTATCAATTGACTACAGTGAAACAACTTTATTAGCCTAAGATCCAAACTCTTGTACTTTAACATAAATGCTAGTCGTGTATGGAAATTAAGGCAAGATATGCACAACTCCTACATGTTTGCAAATTAATTTCTTCCTCCATTTACATTAAGTAAATAAAAAAAAACCTCAACAACAATGTTCTGCGCTGTCCACTCTGACTCGCTGTGCATCTGTGTGATGTGAACTAGCGTACCTTGGCTGTGATGTGACTGGGAGGGGTTTTAGGAGTGTCGATATTACGATTCTTGAAAACAAAGAGAGAGGTATATTCTGGCTAGTATTGCTTATTTGTAGAAAATACATTTTATGATGTGATATTGTTGATAAAATTATTGAATTCTAACTACAAGCTAGTTGAAATGTTAAATATTGCAACTTTAATTGTATGAATCTTTTCTAATTCACCGTGGTCAATGACCTGGCATAATAAACATGAATGCATATAAAGTTCAGATGATTAAACGTTGATATGGCTTTACTTTGAGAATGACCATATGGGGGAATCAATTTGAAATTTAGGTCATTATTTTATTTAAATCACTCAATAACTTAATGCTGGGGCCAAAATGCTTGGCCACTGCACTTCTGAAATTAATGATGATGATCCTACTTATATGTGACAGCCTTTGATTGACGAAAAATTGTGTGTGTGTAGTGTTTTGACAGATTTTTTACATATATAATGAATCAACTGGCTGTTTTATGCAGATGTATACAAGATAGACTTGGACACTTCTAAAGCAAAATTTTTTTGGAGGATCCAAGCTCAGAGATGTGCTCGAGCAAGACAGCTGAGTGGAAGATAGGAGATTGGATTGTAGCATCTCTTAGGATCATTCTGTGCCGGTATTAGGGGATGGTTTTATAGAGCTGGGCAGCTGGGGGGGTGCTTTAAGGGGAGGATTTTGGATTTATAATGCTAGATCTGCGTTTAATGAATAATTAACACCTTACCTTG
This sequence comes from Trisopterus esmarkii, assembly GCA_027123545.1. Lineage (NCBI taxonomy): Eukaryota > Metazoa > Chordata > Actinopteri > Gadiformes > Gadidae > Trisopterus > Trisopterus esmarkii. Next base: position 16,463,161 of record JAOPJL010000034.1, on the reverse strand, counting down.
TCTCAGTTATTCACGTAATGACTTTTCCAGCAGCGTTCCTGAGGTGTGTGTTATGTGCAGTGACTATCAAAGCATCTTTGATAGTCACTGCACATAATCTTCAATATGAGTTATTTGAAATTAGTCTTTCATGTTTCTTGTATCCACTGGTATCTGCCTCTGCATGGGTCGTTTATGAATGAATCCATACTTAATTACAAATGCAAGTGCCTGACAAGTCCCATCCAGAGTTCCGATGGTCTTTTCAAGGCTACATTTAGGAGATGATCTGGTGATCCACTCACACTCGGCTATTTGACAATTTGGAGAATAAACTCTGAAATCAGGGGGTTGGGAAGGTATTTTATTTTATGCCAAGATGGAGAAGAATTATCATTCAAAACCCATAAACAACTAAATCAAAATATATTACCTGTAGGGTTTACCATTTTACAGCCAGTGGATATATATTATTGCCATTGGCCTTGAAACAATGCTAATGATGTTGTATAAATGCATTCATTGGATATTCATTGCATCCCCAAAGAGATTATTGGTGTGGTTGCAAAGCAAGCCACACTATTGTTATCCTATTATTCGTCTGCTTCATATTCGTTAATTATCTCCTCCAACTGTTTTATATATAAGGTATAAAAACATATCCAATGGCATAGAATTGTTAAAGATATACTAGTGCAGAGATTGATTCCTATGATTTGTATAATATTATTATTTAATATTCAAGTTGAATGGGTAAAAATACTAAAATCAACCACTCCAAACCTCAACATCTGGGAGTTAAAAAGTCACATGTAAACTTGTTAGGAGTAAGTAAGGAGGTCTCCAAAAAGATTTGTATCTGTGTGACCACAGGGGGCGCTATAGCTAGTGGTCAAACCTAAACTGCCATGCCCCACACCACGTTTGCCAAAAAAATATCATATCTGGAATTTTGACATTATTTGACATGCTGAATCTTTTATCCTCAAGGAAATAAAGTTTTGGAAAGCCTTGAAAAGATTATACAGACTGACCCGTAACCCTAAATTATTTGGTAGACATGCTCCCTAAACATGTCTGGCCTTAAATAATTTTAGATTTTTTGATTCTGTTAAAAACTGCAGAATTACACACAAATACGATTATGCAAATGTTCCCCCATTATTCAGTCAATAACAAGTCTGCCTCAGAGAACACCAGTGATCTATATCTTGGTTGTCCTGAAGGACATCCCCCATAGGTAATGTGGAACATTTTGCAAGTCACAGTGTACAATTAAATGGAGAAATTAATTTAGTATTCTTGATTGCTAGAGTTAATTTTAAGTTGCTCCCATACCTGAAATGGTTTGGAAACTTGTGAAATAATTCCATAAGCCCCTTAGATTTTATCTCTGATGTTAAGGAGCTGGCCTGCAATCCGAGAATGTCTAACATTTTAAAAATGACAACAACTTCTCACAATAATCCTCTTGGCTTTACACTGCATGTTCAATACTTATTTATTACAATATACAATAACTGTGTACATACATCTACTGATTCCTCTGGATACATCTTTCAACATAATACGCTCTCCTCCAGGTCACCCAGCCGGGGCTGATCAGACCCCAGCTTTTGTCCAGATGGCTAGCTAGCTACCATCACTCCATGGCTCTCCTCTTGAGCAACAGCCATCTTAAGGCCCTCTCTGCCGCATCGCTGGTACTGCCGATGGCTCTCCTCCTTCTCTCGCCCTCGATGCTCAAACTGCTGAAGGCTCTGGTCAGGGAACGGGCTGCAAAACCCCTGCATCCAAGCTCCACTGGGAGACACCTTGCTCTCCAAACAGCCTGCTGACAGACACTGACCAGTCCTGTGTACTTGGAGAGCTTCCTCTCAAAGGCTTCTTCCAGGCGTTCCTCCCATGGGACGGTCAGCTCCAGTAGCACTACTTGCTTGCTGGACTCAGACACAAGGACAATGTCTGGTCGCAGGGTGGTGACTGCAATGTAGCTGGGGAACTTCAACTGATGTTCAAGATCCACCAACAGCTGCCAGTCTTTTGCAGAGGTTAGGATTCCTGCACATATTCTTCTGGCAGGTGTTGGCCGCTCCCCAGCTCTGACAAAGGGGATGGTTTTCTTGGAGGGTCGGAACTGCTTTGCCCACACAAGTTCTTCGCTGATGACAGTGTTGGTCTTAAGAACTTGATCATGCCTCCAGCGGTACCGTCCATCTCCAAGTTCCCTGGTGCAGCAGCTGAGGATGTGTTACAGGGTTCCTCGCTTGGAACACAAATGGCATGCTGGTGTTGTGTCTCGGCTAAGCCCCATGTGTGCAGGTTTGATGGGCTTGGAAGCACATCATATACTGCCTGGATGAGGAATTTAATGTGGTGAGGCTCGGCTGTCCACAGCTCAGCCCAGGTCACTTTCCTCTGAACCGCGTTCTCCCATCTTGTCCAAGCTCCCTGTTGCTTCATTCCCACTGCCTCGACGGTTCTTGTTTCTTCCACTGCAGCTCTCACCTCCTCCTGAACAAGGCGGCGCCTTTCCTTCCCACTGCTGTTCATTTGGGGAGTTGGAAAGGAGCCTAGCCCAGCTCTGCCTCGTGTGACCACTCCCACCATGCTCCTTTGACGCATCCTTGCCTCTGCCTCTTGAACTGCGACCTCTGCCCTCCACTTCCTTCCAGTCCTCACTTGGATCCCTTCTTTAGCCACCTTCGGATCACGTGAGTCCCTGTACTGCACCACTACTCTGGCTCTTGTGCGAGGCTGTTCTGGATCCTCGGTAATCCAAGCCTATGGAAGAATGTAGCAAAATTCTAACAGTAATGCAATTTGCAATTCAATAAGTCATTGCATTATGCAATTAACAATTCATTATTCAATTGAATAATGTAATTTGAAAATACGTTATACAAAGTGTATTTCAATATGCAAAGTTACAATGAAATCCTCAATTAAATTTGAAAAAGTTATAACAATATTATATATATATATATATATATATATATATTAATATTAATTATTGAAATGGAAAAGCTATAGTGATTGCAATGCACTTGGCCATGCTCTATGTGTTGCATAATTCGAATGACATTTCAATCCGCAAAACGCTTTGCAAATGCTTTGCAAAAGATTTTGCAATCTATCAGCAAATCGCGTGTGGCCTGGACCTACGTCACTTCCTGGTAATTTCCTTGTTTATGTTTGTATGCTTCAGCAATGGAGGCGAATGTCGCTACACTCCGAAGTTTGGCAGATGATGTGGAGAACAATCGTGTCAAAGACACATGCAGTTGAAAGAGTGCGTGGTCTGGGAGATAGGACAGACGACTTATCCTTACTGGTATGTTGTGACGCCAGTGTGGTAAACAAAGATTTCCCAACTGCTACAGACACTGGGTGTGAAATGTAGGTTCAGGAGATCTACCGTGGAGATCTACCGTGGAGATACCCTTGGAGGCAATAGAGGGATACCTCTCCTATGGCGGACCTGTATGGTGTCCACAAAACCACCTTACACCCAAATCTGTGGACACCCTACATTGGTCCCGCCCAAACAATTCAAACAAATTTGCTGATAGATTGCAAAATCTGTTTTGCGGATTGAAATGTCATTTGAATTTTGCAACACACTTGCAAAATTCTTGGTGAAGTGCATTGCAATCACAGGGGCGCTATAACTTTTCCATTTCAATAAAGGCACTCAAAAAATTTGAGTAAATGTTATTTATTTTATTGTTATAACTTTTTCAAATTGAATTGAGAATTTCATTCATGTCACTTTGCATATCAAAATACACTTTGAATAACATATTTTCAAATTCCATTATTAAATTGCATAATGAGATATCAATTGCATAATGCAATGACTTATTGAATTGCAAATTGCATTTCCATTTGAATTTTGCTACATATATGCTTCCATACAAGCCATCTCCGGAGGTGGCTACTTACCCTACTCTCTAAGGTCTCCACTGTTGGATGGGGATGGGGACTTCATAGACAAGGAAGGGCCAAAGGATCCTGGGAAGAATGCCGTGTTGGTATACCCATGCTTTGAATTTTCCAGGTAGGCCTGACTTGTCCACGGATTTCAACCAGCCATCCAACTCAGCGCAGGTCGACTGGATAGATGTATCTCTCAGAGAGCTGTCAAAAACCTTGCCCAAGCTCGAAGCTTGACTGGCTTCTCTGAGATGGATGGAATGGCTGTGCCTGTGATGTTAAAGCAGAACTTGTCTACCACCTTCCCAATCCGATAACATTATGGTTCCGGGCTCTCTTATCTACTCATTGAAAGTGCTGATGCAAAGTCGTGTTTGAGGATGACAAATGCAATTTTCCTTTATCAGTCAATAAAATCAATCAATTCACCTGTCTTTTTCAAAGGGAAAAAGAGGCGCCAAATCTCAACATTTCCTCGCCACCCCTTAGCTTCATCGGCTCAAGCTAATTGATAGGGAGGAAAAACACAGAGGGAAAACATCCTGCGGTTGATCGTTCCATATACTTATTCAGGCTCTATGCTGCAGTCCAAGACTAGAATAGTGTAGTGCTTGTATGCATTGAAGTTATATTAGCTCACAATTAATTAAGCAAATGCATAAGGAGACCGAGCCATCTATACATCTATATCCATATCCCTCAACTTCAAATGACCAATAGAAGATTCAATGGCATGGTTTTGAAGATGTTTATATGTCGCTATCAAAGGTGCGTGGTGATATGAGATTGGAAATCGATTCAAGGTATGTGTCGGCCTATGGGAGGCACAGAATGGGAAAAATAAATCCATATAAATCCAGATGTGTGCTGTTACTCAACAAACATACCTACAGTCTTGTAATCTCTCTTGTTGAAGTTCACTTAGTCAAGGCTTTCTACAACCTTATCCTTGATGTGTTGACACATCTCCTGCCTCATCTCTGCCTCCTCCGCAAGCCCTTGGGAGTACTGCCTAAAGGTCAGTTGAGATTCCAACATGGCTTTTTTTGTGAAGATCTCCTATATACACATGAGTGTGTGTATATATATGTAGCAGCATTAGTTAATGCTTCCCACTTGCCATTGCCAGCGAGATCCTTGCGCTGGCTGTGGTAGTGCGAGTCTTGGTTGGAGTGCTAGAGATCGCTCTAGTGCAATGCGGGGGATTGTATTTTATGTTGCTCCCTCCTCTCCTCAGTCTACGTGTACCCCGGCTGGGAGAGGTAGCTAGTCAGAGCAGTTAAATGTGAATCCACACTTTGGCGATGTATAACTGAAGTCTAAATGCACATAATACTGTCTTAATATTTGGTAACGAGTGCATATATATTGTGTTGCTTGGAGTCTGTACTACATTTAAAGGGACTTCAGGCTCAGGATCGCTAGCTTGGCTACCATGTGCTTTTATCGTTGCTACTACAACTAGCGTCGACTTCGCCAAGAAAGCGTACTTGAGCTTGTCTTTTTCTCATGCTGCCATTGTGAGGATTCTCAACGAGCATTTTCCTTGTTAAATATTCCATCAGATATTCCATCAGAATAAACGGCTGGCTGCCAATGGTTTCATTGTGGTCTCAATCACATAACGCAACGAGAGAGAGAGTACTCAACCGTTACATATATATATAGGTGAAGCGGAGTTCAATAAGAAAACCTTTCCATTTCTGCACAATAAGAAATGTTTAAAGGTCCCCTTCCCCGAGAAACCGTACTTGTTCCTTTTGAAATACAATGGGTCACTCAGAGTTGCATATGCATGCTGAACGTAAAAACTTGGAAATGTTCTTCTACCTCGATTGCATGCATAAGCAAATGAAAGAAAATAGATGCATAAATGATTGAATCAGAAAAGCCTCACCAACTGTCAGTTGGCGAATCAGTATTCATGGCCTCGCCCAACTTGGCTTGCGACGGCCCACAGGAAGACAGTATTGAGTTTGTGCCTGTGCTATTTATGGCTTTAACAAATCTGTGTTGCATCTCTTGGCCAAGAAATTAGAGTTGAGGAAGAAATGGTTGGATCAGACATTACCACTATTTCAACATTTACGCGGCTCGGGCACGGCGGCCAGGGCACGCCGATTGAATACAGAATGAAGCGCCGCCTCAGGGCACCATGGCGGCCGGAGCCAAGCTCCCGGGCGTGGTGCATGGTCCCAAAGACGTTGTGCCCCGAGGCAGCTCTTCTTTCTGTATTCAATCAACCAGAAACCCCCAAGGAGCCTGGTGGTTCTTTCTCTCGTTGTCCCTCTCTCTGTCTCTCTCTCGTTGTCCCTCTCTGTGTGTCTCTCTGTATGTTGAATTGGTTTTGGAAAGTGCTGTTAGCCAATCAGTGAATGTCATGAGTAAGAGCCAAAATCAGGTCTTCATCCCCGCCCAGCTCCTCCACCACACTAGAACAGTTTGAAACAAGAGCACCAGAGCATTTTTTTCACAAAAAACCGACTCACAGGGCATTCATTGCTACTATTGACCAATGCAAAATTAAGGAAAAAATTGTGCAATGACAAAGATCCCATGGCATGCTACTTCATGGATGCTTTTATTGAGGTGTTAGTGGGCTCCTAATATAGTATTTGTCACAGTGGATTTAGAGCGTGACCACCAGAGGCTCTATTCCCCTTTACCAATGCTGGTGGTCTACCAGGAAAAACCCCATAAGGCAGAGTCAGGAGAGGAGTCACAGGGGGTCCAAGGCTTTTACCTAAACAAAAACTTAAGAATCATAACACTCCAAAGGAACAGTCTCAATAAACGTTCCAGACTCAGCAAGAGGCATTACAAACAAAGGTCTTTAAATACTCTAACTAATAAGGGCTAATGATTGAAGACAGGTGAGAAATGTGAACGCAAAATACAATCAGTCCGTTATCAGTTCCAGGTGAGTAGGAAGGACCAAATATTGGCGTCTTCAGGTCACTTCCTCTTGGTCCCTCTGGCAGTGCTCTATGTCTGCTGGCCGGAGGGCCTCGTGACAGTATTTGAAGACGTTCAAGCAATTCAGCCTTGGTGCAGAAATCCAGCCACTACGAGCCAGTCCCACAGTGAGCTTTCCACAAATGTGCCGTTTTTTAGAGGCGTGTCAAGGTGGAGGGTGGGAGTGTGGCCCTGAAGCACCACGGCCACGAGGCACCACGGCCGCGAGGCACCACCGCCCGCGGGGCTCCACCGCCGGCGGGGCTCCACCGCCGTGGTGGTGCCATGGCAGCAGGCAGCAGGCAACAATCGTTTCTCCATGTCACGGTTTCCAATTCCTTCTCAACAATGGCCGAGATAACCCCCACTATGAGTCTCATTGTGGAAATGCACAATATGTCAGAGAACTCGACGCAGTCTAGTACTTTTCACCAAATGGGAGCTTTACGCAAGCTTGTGTTATTGTGTTGCGTGGTATGTGCCATAACACCAACAGCAGAACGGTTATCCAAACAACTTGTGTTACACTGTGTGTATTCACACACACATGTGGCGCTCACATGGTCGTAGCTCATTGTCTCATTGGGGGGCCGAATTCTCTGGGTGGGCCAAGCAGAGAAAAGGGAGGTAACCTGGCCCCTTATGACGACATAAGGGGCCAAATTCCAAATCGGCGCGTTTGAGGATATGGGCCATAGGCAAGGGGATAGACACAGGCTAAGGGAACTCATATTAATGTTAAAACATTAAAGGGACATTTTCATGCCATCAGACCTTAAAGGATTAAGGGCTTATCTTGTGACCCTTGAGAGACATAGGGCAGCTAAGGGACATGTGCCTGACATATTAATGTTACACTGCAGCAGTGGAAAAAGTTCTGGTACAGATTATCGTTTCACAGGGGGGAACATTTTTCTATGCAGATCAATTGAGTTGAGTGCATCATCCAAGTATAGGACATGAAACTTGGACCATTTTAAGACATTTGCCGCTTCCATCGTGCACCCATGGCAATAAAATGTGCTCAATCGGGATGGTTCCTATTGCATTTTTTAACTAAATCAATAATTCTGATAGAAGCTTCTGTAATCTTGATTCTATTGGACCACATAGATCTCTGATGGCAAATTTATGAACAGAACACTAGATCAATTACAGTGAGGGTGGGAAGCTCAGGGACATAGCATTTCTCTGCTTGATTTTTTTTGTATGGAGCTTCCCTTACCTTAATTTACATAGGCATATTTAGCTTTCTTGATTAAGCAGGCCCTATTGTCTATTGATTTATGTAATTAACAATTTCCATGACATTTCTTTTGATGAAGATCATACTTTTATTTATATTTATATAGATAATATATGGTGCCTTCCTTCTATTCCTTTCAGGATCTATTTGTCTTTCAACGATGCAGTTATGTGTACTTTGAGTTGGCAGGACTTATGCTATATATATAGTATATATATATATATTTTAGAGATGGGCCAATATGGATTTATTTTTGAGCAGATACTGCTTTTGCTCCCTCAATTTACATCATAAAAATAACAGAATGATGGTAACAAAAAAAATTGGAGAAAAAAAAAATCGACCCATGAGGATACATCTCGTTTTAATTAATTGTATATATATATATAAAACAAATTCATTATTCCAAATCAAATGCAAAGGACAAACATTTATTAACTTTAGTTTGTGTTGTTACCATAGAAATGGCCTTGATTTTGTCCTTACATCTGTTCTTTAATATTAGCCATAGGATTTACGCCCGGTGTTATTGAGAAGAAAGCTTAAGCCTGGATGGTGCAACCGGTGTAACTATTAGGTCTGACGTACAACCGCAAGTTATGGCCGACTTAATTTAAGACCAGGTGTAAGCCCTGTTAGTGCAACCCGCCCCAGTACAAAATTCTGACTGGAGTGATGTAGCTGACACTGAGGTTTCTCTCTGCCTTGGTTTAGCAAAGAATCAATAAAACACTCAGCAGGAATTCTGGGATATTTTCTCAACATGCTTATGTTTATGTCAATTAATGTTGATTTATGTGAATAACAATTCAAAGTAGTAACCGCTTGAGGGCAATTTCATTTATATTTTTGTATGTTTGGTTGGACCTTGGTTGATCGATTAATGTTAACCAAGCACCTTATATATATGCGTAGCTATGGCTTGCTCATTTACATTAGTCTTACCTTCAGGACCATGCAAGGGTCCATCTGATAACAGGCATCCATGTGAAATGATAGACGGGGACAAGGCAGCTGACAAACACAGGCAGCTGAAAGTGAGATGGACTCATCTCACATATAGCTCTTCATATTTAGGGGGCTAGACACTGGATCAGGGGCCCATTCCAAATGCCTGCTTTTCAACATAGGCTTGTGTCAGAATTCATGGTAATCCAACATTTTTCTGTTCCAGATAAACATCAAATCCATTTCAGGAAAAAAAACCTGCACTCATGTGCTATATAATTAACCTGCTGAAGGCTATAGCTGCCAATCCTTCGTGACACATCGTACAGTATATGTCACCATGACTATCTCTTGCTCAACTGCAGAAAAAAAACTATGCTGTGAGCGTTTTCTCTCTGCCACAATCCAACTCACACAATTCATATTCATTCTCATTTTCACTGTGTTATTGATGGGGTGATTTTGATGGATGATACATGAAAGAGTAGATCAGAATATTGACAGATGAAAGTCAACTCAGGCTTCAGTTTGATGTGGAGGTTTTTTTAAATCTGATTTTGGAAACAGCCCCGTGCCTAGAAAAAACACCAAAGATTATTGTGGAGTACTTGTTATAGGATCGGATGGTAGCAAAAAAAACTAATATGGTGTGTGTTAGAAGAATGTTAAAAAATAAGCTTATTTTAAAATTGTTAGACTTCCATTTGTACACATGTGGTGTTCTTATTTAACACTCACACACAAGTACTGAATATTGAATTAGCAAAGAGTAAGCGGGGGACAAAGAAGTAGGTCACTTGATTACTTTTTGTGTCATTTTACACGTAGTGTTATTTAATAGAGCTCAAAAACATTAACTTGTGATGGTCCAATCTGTTCTGTGAAAAACGCACGGCAGTGACTATAGTAAATATTTTCCACAAGGGAGGGGGAGTCCTAGTGAAAACCTTGTACTAGATTGTGTACTAGTTTGTGTGCTGTGCATCCTGTTATTAGATTACATAAACTCTGCGGCTGAAGACTAGTTAGGAATCATGGGGGAAGTAGTCTCAACATTCAGACTTCAGATCAATATCTCAAGTCTGATGTCAGAGAAGCTCAGATCTGGGTCAACAGGGTGTTTCACATGCTGGCTGTTTGTGTTTGTTTCGACCAATCATGTTGCTGGAGGCGGGGCACTGTGCTAAATCAGTGCGTAATAGGTGAACACAAACTCGGTCAGCAAAAGTCACCTGTAAAAAAGTGTCTGTGAAGGTTTCAAATCAACACAATGTAGAGGGGCCATTGTATAAAGAACCATATTGAAATCCCTTTCTGTATGCTTTATTCAATCCCGCATATCCTAGTAGAACTGCTGGTTCCGCTAAACTATGCTATGGAGATCCAAGGGATGTGAGCTACAGCTTGGGTTAGTTTACATGAAGCCACCTCTCTAAAGGGTTCTGGGTGGGGGGAGGGGGGATATGGTACAAAGATACAATGAAAATGGACAATCAAACGCTTGAAATGTAGGCCATTCAGTGAACCGTTTTCCTTTTAAATTTTAAAAGGGTTAACAATCTTGTCTTGTTTTACTTGGTGGCTTAGAACTTTTTCGTTTACATTTCTGCATTAATAATGCAAGCCATTGAATCAGATTTTGTGAACACCTAATCATACCTTATATAATGCTCGAAGTATCTTGCGGTGGTTGATGTACCATTTTTCTCTTGTAATAAAAAAATGTGTACCAAGTAGAAAAAGGGTTTTATCAAATATATATATATATAAATGCTGTCCCACTTTAGTCCTCCCACCAACATTCCCAGTCTCTCCAACATCAACTTAAGGATGAGGCAAATGAACACACTCAAACACCAGTGCAATACATGGGCTCCTCCAGGAAGGGTTAGTGGGTTAGTAGAAGGGTGGTGGTGTTGAAAGCCAGTTTATTGTAAGGTTTGCCGACAATTGCCATTTTCAGACATGATACATGAAAGTGGTGCTCCATGTTGCCATGCAGGAGATCTTCCTGAGTGTCTGCGGTGATGGCTGGTGACTCCAATAATATCTGGCTGCAGCCTGTAGGACATGGGCATCCACCTGGTACCGTCAAAATCATAGGTTTTACGCCAGTGATGATGTTTAGTAAAAAAAAAATTTCATGATTAATTATTTTCCATGTACCTTGGTAAACGATACATTTTAACAATGTAATGGAAAGAACATGCAAAAATCTGGCTAACAAGCTATCGCAGCAGGCTAAATAGTTAGGGTTAGGGATAGGGTATTGTTAGGTTAGGGTAGTGGTTAGGGTTATGTTAGTAGTGGTTAGGGTTAGGGATAGGGTAGTAGTGGTTAGGGTTAGGGAAAGGGTATTAGTGGTTAAGGAAGTTAGGGTTAGGGTAGTAGTGGTTAGGGTAAGGGATAGGGTATTAGTGGTTAGGGTAGTAGTGGTAATGGTTAGGCTAGTAGTGGTTAGGGAAGTAGTGGTTAGGGTTAGGCTAGTAGTGGTTAGGGTTAGGGTAGTAGTGGTTAGGGTAGTAGTGGTTAGGGTTAGGCTAGTAGTGGTTAGGGTTAGGGTAGTAGTGGTTAGGGTAGGGTAGTAGTGGTTAGGGTAGTAGTGGTTAGGGTTAGGGTAGTAGTGGTTAGGGTTAGGGATTGAAAGAAGAGATTGAAACTTTTCACACCCCACGAACCACGTTTCGCCACTGGACGGGAGTGAGTGACAGTAGTTTAACCTGTTGCACATCGATTGCTCAATGTGCAACAGGCCTCAAACAGACCAGAGTCCAATCAATCGGACTCGGGCCAGGTGAGGCTGCTTAAGCCATTCATCATCCACACACACTCCACAAGTACGTAAACAGACTGATATCCCTTTTCCATTATTCTTCTTCCTACCAAACCTGTGAAACTAATGTGGCAAAACTACCGAACCAATCGATTCCATTCAACATCTGTCACAAAAGTTCTAGGTCCATACATCTGGACAATGACTTTTCATATTTGTAAACTTTATACTTTTTGAGATTTATTACTTTTAAAATACCTCCCATTGACTTCCGTCAATGGGAGGACGGCGGAACTGTCCGCCCATTCTCTGACGTAACTTGGTAAATTTTTTATCGTTTTCAAAGGATTTACAAATCAAGACACTTCAATAATCTGAAAATAGAATTTCAATTACCTTTATCGGTTCTAGCCCTACTGTTGAGATGCAGAACTGAGCTAAAAGACTACAACCACACGTAAACAGCACCCCTTTCCGTTTCCGGCCAACGAGCAATGAGTCTTCCTACAGAAATAAATGGGATTTTCCAAATGCAATAAATGCAAAATGCAAAAATACAATACTTACAATACAATACTTCATTTGGAACATCAATGAACACCACAAAAACTCGGTGAGTTACACATTTCTGAAAACGAACGTTTGTTTTAAGGACAGGGTTTGTGCATGCACATAGCCAGCCATTCTGAAGCAGGCAGGGGCGATTCTAAGTGAGCCAAATACCCGAGACCGGGACCAATAGTCAAAATTTCAGTGTCTCTATTTCATCCTAGACAAACCAGAATTGAGGAATTGTCCTTTAAGGGTTTGAGTGGGAGATGAGGGGGCCGATAGAGCCAACACAGCCAAATGTGTGCATCACACTATGCGCTACTGCATAACAAGACATTAGTTGATCTTCAACAACAACAGAGCACACGCACAGCACTGTGCATTACCGCAACTAGACTAATACAGCATCACCATCAGATCTTCCATTATGTCACTCCAACCAGATTGCACACACATGACACAAAAACAAGTTTTCACAGTTATTGTTATAATGTTCACAGGATGCAATTTCAACTTCAACGGATTCAATTGAGTATGGCGACAAAAGTGCACCGCCTCCAGCCCAGGAGTAGTTGAGAACGGGTTAATTTAATATGCTTATTAAGCAGCATCAACACTGATACACAGCATTACCGTTAAGCCTACTGCCCAAATTCCAGCAGTATATTTGTGTTTCCAACCATTACTAAAAATGCTTTAGACACTGAAGTACGACATCAACATTATCGCTCCTCCTACACAGCACAAAGTAACACTCATCCATCACTTCGGATCTGAGGAAATCCATCCTCCGATCCTTTCGGCAGAACCGTACAATGACCTCCTCATGCAGTCCGGTGTACTGTTTTAGTTTAATTAGTAGCTCCTTCTCGATGGCAATAGATGCCAGTGAAGAGAGTTGGGTCTCTCCGGTTGCATTCTGAAAGGTATGTTTTAATATGCTTAAGAGCCGAGAAAGATCTCCTGAAATGAACTGTCTTCTCTCCAAACGATCGCCTTGAAAAAGGCAAACGAAGGAGATCAGAAACAGGATCGCTAGGTGGTGTGAAGGCGGTGGCCATAGTTGTTCACTATCAACCCTCACTACCCGCCAACGTTTCAAACTTGGCTGATGAGATCACCGGGAGCCAGCGCCCGCCCGGCATATTGCTTGGCCCTGGGGGCGTTCTATCACTACACGTCAAAATTCGATTGGCTGATGACACACGTCAGTCAAATTTATTATCCAATGGGAGGTGGCTAGCAATACTTCTAGTGCTGGCCCTGCAGGTCCATGTGATACATTATTCAGCTGAGCTCAGCCTTACAAAAAAAACCTTTTTATTTCTGGAATTATATTGTAACATACTGAAAAGAATATGGAATTAAGATGCATTCAGAGACACATTAATGTAATTTTGAAAAAATATATAATATATATATATAATATATGTATATATTATTTCCTGACAGCCAACCACTGGTAGAATGGGTGAATTGTCTGGCAACAAGAAGGTTGCTGGTTTGATTCTCGGCTTCTTGCCAAGTGTCAAGGTGTCCCTGAGCAAGACACCTTACCCTTACACTAACCCATGCAAGGCAACAGTGAGGGCTGACTGTTATGGTTGAAACCGCATCAAAATTTGTATGAATGGGTGAATTTGAGGCGATAAGCACCTTTAGTGGCCACTGGTATGAAAAGCGCTCAGATAAAGAAATACAAGCTGTTGATTTGCCCTTGGGAAACACACACTAGAATAATCCTGTGTTGTGCGTAGACAGGGCTTTTCAAGGTGTCAGAGGAGGAGTTCTTCATCCAGCCAGTGGAACGGACCTCCAGTGTTTCAGAGGAACCGCAGGCTCATCTGGTCTCCAAGCGCCACAGCCCCCTCAACCATAGCCCCGCGGTGCAGCCCGTCTCAGGGACACAGCAGGCTAACAGCAACAGCACGTGCGGTGTCCAAGGTATAACACATCCAATCTGTGTATTCTTCACCACACCGCCAGATGACCAGCACAATGCAATCTCTTGCTCTCGCTCTCTCACTCTCTATCGCCTTCGCTCTTGCTGACGCTCTCTGTCCTGCTCACGCTCTCTCTTTTGCTCGCTGTCTTTCTTGCTCTGTTCTGTGTGGACAAGGACGTTAGGAGTCTACCTAGACTAATAAGTAGAAGAGCATATGCAGTAATCTCTATGCCAACATTCCAATATACAATCAATGGATCATTTTTGATTGGAGCAAAGGTAATTGCTATTAATTATCATTGTGTTAACTTAACTCATAGCCCCTGTGATGAATAACCATAAGAGTGCTAAAATAAAGCACTTGGCTAGTAAATCTGCTTCTTGAGCCTTGGTGAGTTGCGAGCATTGTTCGAAACCGAACTTTTGAACGGGGTTACATTTTGTGAGGAGGTAAAGGAAAAGTCAATTTGAATTGAAATGTTCTTACAGGTGCAATATGATACAAATTAGCCATGCCTCATGAGAGAGGGGTTTCAAACTGGGTATCAATTACTTCAAACAGTTCTTGTTTATTGGTGTCCATGCTTAGATCCTCATGGAGGTCTTGAGGAAACGGAAAGGCAGCGGCAGCGATGGGAGAGTCGGCGCAGCGCCCGCAGACGAAGGAGAGTTCGCCAGCGGTCAGTCACCACCGAGAAATGGGTGGAGACGCTGGTAGTGGCTGACCACAAGATGGTGGAGTACCACGGGAGCCTGGGAGTCGAGAGCTATGCGCTCGCCGTCATGAATATTGTGAGTACTTAAACTTGAACTAATAAAGCAACAGGGTGAGATGTGCAGCAGTTAGGAATGTATCCCCTTGCACACTCTCCATGTTGGCAACTTCACCAAAAATGTATCTGCAGTTGCTCCTGGGGAAGGGGTTTTAGGAAATGGCGTCGTGTTCTTTGTAGGGGTTTTTTATTTATTGGAAAAACTGAAGAAAAGTGATGCAAAAAGTGTGGTTGGTTGCACTGGCACACACTGCATTATTAATCTAAAAGTGATTACGATGATTATATTGGAAATGTGCACCCACTTCCCCAACATGATTCTCAATATGTAATGTAATATGTAATAAGTGGACTGCATCATTAAGGCTGCTGTAGGTACGATTTGAGAGTTGTAAAGAGAAAGAGACAGAACAGAAAAGAGCAGAAGACAGAAAGATTTCGAAATTGAACAACCAAAAAAATGTCCTCTCCCTCTCAGCTCCATCCCTCCCTTTCTGCTCCTTCCCTCCCTATCTTTCTCTGCCATTGAGAAGTATTACATTCACACACGTGATAGAAAGGGAAGATTCCCTAATTGGGCAGAAATTAGCTGGGAGCAGTCATAAATCGAAATGGGCTCATACAGAGGCAAGCGCAGTCATCTTGTAATGGTTAGTCCCACAGTGCATTTGCCTCACAAATAGCTTACAGATGTCTATGGCATTTCTAACCAATTGCACAACATTCACAATAATAGCTCTTAAATCTTAACTTTAAAGGTGCCATGACATGCCACCAGGTGTGGTGTGATTAGCCATTTTTTGGAAATCTGCCCCTTATAACATCATAAGGGGCAGAAAGTGTCCGTATCTACCTAGATGTGTGCTGAATAGATCAGTCTATCAGCCTACCCAGTGGACTGTAGCAAACGTTGCTCATCTACCCGTCACACATCTAGGTGGACACGCACACCTGTGATGTGTTAAGGGGCTGATTTCCAAAACGGTTTGTAAGGCCAATCACAACACACCTGTGGGGTATACTACGAACCTCGATTAAGGGTTAGCGAGGTCTGTTGCGCTCAAAGCCTGGGTTAGCTGGGACACGAAAGTCACGCTGTTTTAGCGTCACTGTATCATCATGGTTACTTATGCTGTCAACCAAACCTAGTCGGGAGCAGGTTATCAGCTAAGATAAGCGCAGCTTCCTCGCCCCTCCTTTGACAATGACACCATTTGAGGGTTTCCCCGTTGGACCTCGGAGCCTGTATCACACAGGGGTCTCCCCGGAGACAGAGGGTCTTTCGGGACAATTCCGTTCCCTCTGCATTGCCTGAGAATATTCTTTATGAGTGATACAGGTTCTCATCAGAGGGTATTCGCTACTTTATCGTCCTTGTTGGACCTTATGTAGACAATGCTTACTATTACGCATGTGGCGAATCGTGTGTCTCCGTGAGAGAGTGGTGGAATGCAGGTAGCGCGTCAGTCTTAAATTGCTGTGTGTGGGGTTCGTCTCCCAAGTGATGTGCATTTGTGTGAAGCTTAAAAAGTCACAAATCAAATGTCATATGGAATACTTATTTACTAAAGGTTATGGAATTATATTTTTGTGCTTATTTCAAACTTGAATCCATGTTCTCAAGGCCGTCTGGCACCACAAGTATGGGGGTAAAAGGCATGATGATGGACCGGTGAGATAAGAACCCCGGTCGTTGGTGTTCGGGTCTTATAATAATCCACTATTCCACCGCGGCTACCTCCCAGCAGTTGAAAACATATGCAAAACATTTCTTACATAGGGTGTATTTAAAGTGAATTCCCTAAATTATAGAATAAGGCAGGTTGGACGTTGCTTATGCATTTTGAAATCATCACTCTATTGGGATTAATGGCGAACAATTCTGCATTTGGCATAGTTATTTTATAGACTATATGCAGAATCTTTTCACTTATCACATTTTTTTCCAGCACGCCTCCCTAGCCAGTATGTGCAACTGTGTTGCCTCTAGCTGTTATTAGATTTTTGAACTCCTCATAGGAGTTAATTATGACTATCTGTTCCTCTTGAGTGAAATAGACTGCTCTTGATCTATAAAGGTGAGTAAAATGACGCGATAAACGCCCCTTTTATGTGAACGCGCATTGAACTTAAAGTGGCTTGACAAACCGAATCCTAAGTGAGCGTTGTAGTACCATTTAACTCTGATTGTGAGTTGCATCTCTGTCGATCCAGGTTTTCTCAAGAAAGCCTGGGAATGTTCAGTGAGGTTTGTAGTACACCCCACTGGTGGCTTGCCATGGCACCTTTAACCAAATGCTTTCATAACGTACATGAGGAAGCTATAGTGAGTGATAATGTTGCAGGCCTTGAGTCCTCAGCGAGTCTTTGTGAAACACCTGTTGGATGATGTAATTCTGCCCTTCAGCTCAGCCGTTATATCTCCCTCTGCTTTCAACCTTCCCAAGGTCTTAGGGGAATCAACAACAAAAGGGGTGTGCAAGTCAAGTGTATGTTATTTGGACTTCCTGATGGAACAAACGAGTGGGATGCCATTCAGTGTTTGAAATGCACTGCCTACACTTGCAATGTCACAGTAATGTTTTGTTGTCCTATATCCACAATGGGATATAGGAAAAATGCTTGTCTCGGATGTGTTCGGTCCCCCTCACTGGCATATTCTAATATTCTAGGGAGTCCACAATTATAATATTTGTCTTCACCCACAGTTTTTATCAGTTTACTTTCTATTCAATCATTGTAACTATATTAGTATGCTGATGATGTAATGAGGCATTGTTTATCTGTAACATATAAACAGATTAAAAACATGATCACCCCACTCGTCCAAACATTTAACTATGGATGTTCAGAAATAGTTGTATTTACCAAGTCATCGACAAATTGCCTCCTCTCAGCACAACATAATCTAAAGTGAAGTTGGAGTAACAAAAAGTCTGACATTCAAGTCTGAGGCTTAGCAGGAAATGAAAGGTCTATTGCCCTCTGTGTCTTGTCAGTTTTGTTCAGAGTCCTTTACCCTTTCGTTTCTTCCTTGAGAGCCATTCAAATATTTGCAAATAATTTTCCCCATCACATAAAACAAATTTGTTGTGCAAAGAAACTTATTCCACATATTTATATGCAACCAAGTAACTTTTGGACAGTGCTCTTGCCTTTTCAATGATTCATCTTGTGAGAAGGTGAAAATTTCTTCTAACTGTATCTCCTGTTACTTCATATTGAATGTGGTATTTGGACTTCCGTAGCTGTAGGGGGCAGAAGGTTATTCCAGCCTTGGCCAGGGAATCTTCCTCTTAATGGTGGGGGAGGTGCTGGCTTGACGAGAGGCCAGTACTAGAAGCACATGGTATGTTTTGCTATGCTATGCTAATTTATGCTAACAGTCTTTTCTTTTTGGAACATTCTTTTATTTTGTAACCTATGGATTTATTTAGGTTTATTTATTTTTGGACTGTAATGGAGTAAATAAAACTTCGCTTTTTTTGTCCTAACACAATTGCCCTCGTTTTTGGCCCACACTCTCCAATATGGTTGTCTATATCCCCAATACGTGGGATGGTCACGCCGGTCCCTCACACATCTGTTTCACTGGTTTCATAATTTTACCTATGGAGGTAGTAGGATTTTATGGAGAACAAGGTGAATGTCTGAACACAAGTAATTATTAATAATCTTCAGCGAGTAAGCAACAAAGGGCCACCTCGAAGGATGTTTAAACCCCAGGGAACCCCTGGGAGCAGCAGCCCTGCAGTCATTTACAATTTATCTTCTCTGTTGACATTTTTACTTTCATTAGGGAAATTTGTATTAATTTGTAGAAGTGTACTGCTACCAAGTATATTATTAATAATACTTGACAACCTCATGATGTTAAGATATGCATGATTATGCACCAAGACATGGTTAAATTATATTTCACATTTTCACGGGGAAACAGCCTCTTGAAACCTTGAGCCCAACTCTCCAACTAAGAAACGAAGCATGTGGACTGAATAGTATTATTATAATATTCTTGTCTTGTTTCAGGTTTCCGGACTTTTCCGCGATGCCAGCATCGGAAACGCCATCAATATCGTGGTTGTTCGTCTCATCCTACTGGAGGAGGAGGAGGTACAAATAAAAATTATTTGCTTCCTTACTGTCCTAAGTGACCAACAGGTGGGATGTTGATTACCCGGAAATTAACATCCTTCATTATATGACTTGATGGACACTCAGGGCTTGATGGACACTCTTGATGGACACTCTGCGCTCAGTGCAATTGACTTTCTACACTGACGCATGTATCGTTGCTAGTTTGCACCCAGCGCAAAGCTGATTTTCCCCCGGCGCAACCAGGCACCACTACACTTGTGCCTGGAGAGGCGTGTCGGCGGAAAGCAGGGGCGTGTTCCGGCGCAAATGGTACTTGGTGCTATTTTAACGATCTAAAATATCCGCCAATCCAATTACGCTACTGACCGGGAAATACCTGGTCTAAATGCGCTAGCGGATAGCGCAGTTAGTGTTGCTATTTTGACGTGCCATGGCAGCTCGGAACTGCAACATACGCTTACACACACGTAGGCTATACACAGCATAAACATGCAAACGATTTGCCTGATTTGAATATCATGATGTCAAAGATTGTTCATATGAGTGAAACTGCATCGAAATAGCATTTGGATTGTGGAAAAAAAAGTTTTTCCGTAGGAGCTGCATGAATAAACACAGTATAGTAGGCTATGCCATGCGTTTAAATAATAATAATAACAATAATAAACTCGAGCACAGTATCTCACGCTCTCCGAGTGCTTTTCTAGTTAGTCTTACTTACTTACTTAGTCTCTAGTTAGTCTTTGGGTTTACCTGATCTGACCGAAATACGGGACCCGGCGATACACCGCGTCACGGCGGGGCGGACGAGGAGAACCTAGCGGGAGGGATGCGTCCAATGAGTCCATCTTTTCTTATGTTGACTCCACGTGTATTTACACAAAGTCGCACACATCCAATGACAACTTATTGAGATAAGAGGTTAAAAATCCTTCTTCTGGCACTTGAGAAACCACTTGCAATGTAGAAGAGACTATAAAATAAAATAAATAAACTTTTTTTTATAGTCCCCACTGTGGTTTGTGTGGCTGCCAGTAATCACAGGATGTGTAGCCTACTGTACTGTCCGAAAGTTATGCCAAAAAACTATTATATACAATATATATATATATATATATTTTTTTTTTTTTGTTGATCTTAAATACATTGCACTTTCTAAAATGCTTTTTAAACTCTGCCTTTATTT
>JAOPJL010000034.1:16421761-16434170 GCA_027123545.1 Trisopterus esmarkii | reverse complement strand
ACACACATACACACACACACACACACACACACACACACACACACACACACACACACACACACACACACACACACACGCACATTATAAAGACACACACACACACACACATTAAAAAGACTGGAGGGTGACCTCAACATGACCACCATACACATAAATTCTAGAAAAGGATGACTAATGAACTAAAGAACTATCAGCAACACAGAGAACAAACACCCATTTGCAGCTCTCATAGAGATATGTATGCATATGTAACAAATCATTTGCATTCAATCTTTTGAGACACAGTTCAGCACTAGATTTCATTCGGGAGACAGCTAATGAAATCTTAATGTAAATGAGCTTCAACCGAGCTGAGGAAAGTTTTGCCAAAATTCTATCAAAATTCTATAAACACGAGAGGCGGAAGATGCTTGGATTACGCATCCATGCAGCACCTCCTCCGCCCACTGTTTAGCAAATCAGACCAAGCCGATGCTGGTCTGCGAACCATACACTGACCTCCAGGAATGTTTGGCCTCAATTACTGAGTTTGCGGAAGACCGTGGTGACGTCAAATAGATCAATGAAATGAAATGAAATAATAAATGCCTGCTATAACCAATGCCAAGAGGGATTATGGCAAGAAAATAGTCACAGCTGAGCAGCACTGACCCACGCAGAATGTGGAAGGGACTACATACAATCTTTGACTACAAAGGGACCAGCTGCATAGCTGACTCTACTGACTCTTTAGAGTCACGTTAAGGCAATCTTATTTTAACGCGATGAATACAATTAATTAATACAATTTATTTATTTATTTATTTTATTGATGATTTCGTAATGTTTTGCCCACAGAATGTCAACATCGATGATTTTTGTTTTTAGTTCCACTTACTTAACATTCAATTACACTTACAGTAAGTGACTGCCTGATTAGAATTGCAGTATGTGACAGCCTGTTTACAATTCCCAAATCTGTGGTGCTATTTATTTGTGTCGTGTTTCTTCCACAGCTTTGGAATTCAACATGATGGCAACGGCAACGACTGCGAGCCCATTGGGAAGAAGCCATTCGTCATGTCTCCCCAGCTACTGTACGGCACCTTGCTGCCCCGCTGGTCCCGCTGCAGTCGCCAGTACATCACCCGGTTCCTGGAGTAAGTTCCAGCATCAGAACATCTAACTGCCTGATTACAATTGCAGTATGTGACAGCCTGTTTACAAATAGGAGCCAAAGGGGGTTGCCAGCTGATCTCTGTAGGGGTCTGGAAGTAGTAGTAGGGGTCTCATGGGGAGCAATTATGGATGATCAAGCTGTGTGCTGTGATAAGCATGACTTTAATATGAATATTGGTTTTCTTTGTAGGTACATAATGGTATGTTAAATTCAGCAATGGAAACCTAAATGATGCACAAAAAATATGTCAAAATCGATTGAAATTGAGACAACAGTATTAGTGTGCCATATATATGTTAATGTGCCGTCCTGTCCTCGGTATGTCTACTAATGCCCTGACGGCCAGCTAAACTCTTTCCCAAACACCAAGACTCGGCAGATGTATTTCTCACTTCCACAGGTTTATTAGAAGCACATTGGAAAAGGTGAAACTGCAACACACAAATAAAAAGGCAGATAAAACAGAAATGGAATTTGTACTCATCTCAAACAAATAAGCAAGAATATTTACTTGCAAACAACATTGTTTTGGGTCATTATAACACTATTACCGTCGCCAAATGACCCACGTGTGACCTTACATGAAATTCCTATAGCTGTAGTACATTTGGACTATCTTAAGATGAAAACGTTACAAACTTTACACTAATGTCAAAATAGTGATGAATACTTTCAAATGAAATCAAAATACAAAGAATACATAGCAACAATCACAAGATGTTGACAGATTAAATTGTTCTGGATTTGACAGACTTGAACGAAATGCTGAACCAGCTCGATGTAAGTGTTTACTTGGACACTTACATCCAAGAAAACACGTGATCTTAAAGTGAACATGTCCTGAATAGAAACACATAGGAAATAAAGGAGAACTTAAAGGAGAAGTTAAAGGAGATTGTGGAGAGAAGACATGTGCTATATCCAATCATGAAGGATCACAAAGCCAAAAAGATTAAGGTGCGACTAAACATGGATAAACTTTTTATCAACATTCAACTGTACTGAGACTCCAAAGTAACATCTTGGTTGTGAGTTGTCTAAAGCTTAAATTGATGGAAGCCTGGTAAGTAACCAGAACATGACTATTATTTTTTTTTTGTATCCTGAAAGTGGAGTTCAACTGGCCAGGATAAACAATCAGCTATTAAGTTTTTGTTACCTGTTTTGTTTTCTGTTTATTTTGTTGCAGTTTTATGTTAGATTTTCTTTCTTTCATCTTGGCCTGCTTAAAGCGCACGGCCAAGAAGATGAGGGGAGGGTGGGAATTGGGGAAGGAAAAGAAAGAAGGTGCCAATTTAGGATTGCAAAAATGTGAGTGGATATTGATAAAACTGAATAAGCTAATACTGTGAAATCCTTCTATTTGCCTACCAGCTGATGTGTAAATGTATATCATTCTAACTATGAGGAATAAGGTTAAGTCTTTAAAACAATATGGGAAGTGAGGAAATAAAGATTGCAAGTTACAATTTTAAAGGACTAGCTAATGGTAAAAAAGGCACCAAATATTTACATACATACATTTACCAAAAAATTATACATAATTTGTTTACAAGAAACACATTCAGTGCATGCAGATGAAGCACTGTGGACAAAATAATGGGGTGGTTCAATTGTGTTTTTGCATGGTCCAAAAAAATCTAGTGGGGTGATGATTCTTTTTAACAAACATTTTAATATAGTTATACAAACCACAGAAATACATATTGAAGGAAGGTGGATTATTTTGAGGCTTATTATTGAAGACAAACAGATGTTTGATTAATTTATATGGACCAAACTCTGATAGTCCAAGCTTTTTTGAGGATATCAATAGATCGTAAAGGAAATAACCACTATTTATCATCCTCAAGCTCAAAAAGAAATTAAATCAATGATGGACGAAAAAGACCTGGTTGATATTTGGAGGTTAAAATTATCTAATTTGAAAAGATGTACATGGAGAATGCAAAATCAAGCCAGTAGAATAGATTATTTTCTCATTTTCATAATTTTCACTGACATCTAAAGTGAAACGTGTTATGATAGAGGACAAATTAAGATCAGATCATCAAATTCTCATTACATATGCAAATGTCAGAATATCCAAGAGGACCTGGAAATTTAACCAGAAATTATTGGACAATTGTGTATTTGTAGAAAAAAACTTTATTATATAATTTTTTTATAGATAATGTGGGATCGGCAAATCCACTTATGGTACAACAGAATATCAAAAAAGAAATTGAAATTAGGACTTAAGATATAGCTATATCAGAAACCACACAAGATAAGATGGATAAATTGGAGCAAAAACAAAAATAATCTGAAAATATTATAACAGAGAAAAACAATATTTCATATTTGAAAAAAAAGAGCAACATGGATGGAAAAGGGGGAGGGGTGCAATAAATTATTTTTAGAATTGCAAAAAAGGAACACATCCAAAAAAAACATACAGAAACTTATTGTGGACGAGTCAGACATATCAATATATATATATATATATTGAGCCCCCCGACAGCAATTTAAATGAAATAGAAAATTATTACAAGGATTTATTCACATGTGATATAACAATGGAATTTGGAAATGATAAAGAAACCAAAAAAAACATTTTCCCATCAAGTGGTGTTCAATTATCTGATGAGCAAAAATAAGCATGTGAAGGCAAAATTACTAGTGTTGAACTGTTACAAGCAATCATGTCCTTTCAGAAAGGGAAAACCCCTGGTCTTGATGGAATCCCTGTGGCGATATACCAAACTTTTTATGAGCAGATTAAAAACCAACTTCTCACCTGTTTTAATTATTCATATGAGCAAGGTGTTCTCTCTGGTATGCAAAAAGAAAGTGTCATCTCCTTGCTCTTAAAACAGGATCCAAATGGACACTATAAAGATCCTGTACACTTAAGAAATTGGAGATCACTTACATTACAAAACTATGATATAAAAACTCTGGCGAAATGTATTGCAACACGGATTAAAACAGTTACACAACAGATAGTACATCAAGATCAAACAGGCTTCATACAAGGAAGAAACATTTCAAACAATATTATACAGGTAGTGGAAATAATAGAATATTATGACAATGCAAAAAACCTGGACTAATTTTTGTTGCAGATTTCGAAAAAATAAAATGGGATTTTGTGCATAAATGTTTAAGATATTTTAATTTTGGGGAGAACCTGATTTCTTGGATCAAAGCAATATAGATATAGCTATAGAGATATTTGCAAATAAGATTAGAACTAATACAAATATTAACGGATTAAAAATAAAAAAAGATTTACAATCAAAAATGTATGCAGATGATACAACTTTTATGATTAATTCTGATATATCTCTTCAAACCCTTATATTAGACTTAAATAATTTATCTAAAATGTCAGGTTTAAAACCAAATGAGGATAAATTTAATATTATGAGGCTTGGCCCATTGAAGAGCACAAATTTTACTCTTCCTTATGAGATGCCCATCAAATGGACAGATGGCCCTATTAACTTATTAGGTATTCATATTCCTGAAAAAATCTCAATAACACATTTTAATAATAAGCTCAGTAGAGTCTCTAAAATTTAAAATATCTAAAATATCATATATTGTTGATATAACATATGAATAGAAGATTAACATGCAAATGGTTCTTTAAGAGTCACCTTGAAAATAAGGAATTGTTTCCAAGAAACCCTTTAGAAAAGCTTGCTACAGAAGTCTCCCTCTCCTCCTCGACCGCTTCCCCTTTCATCTTCCATCTTACTCCACATTTCTAAGTCATGATTTCTTTCCTTTTGTATTTCCCCTAGGCAGGCTCGTGCAGGCCAAGTATAATACCCTTTCCCCCAGCAGGCAAATTGTTTAGCCCGCAGCTCTTTTGTGTCAACTCGTCTACCCTGTCCATCCCCAGCCTCATTGTTGTTTACTATGTCCTTTACCCAGTGCAGTGCATCCACACAAGTATAACCACATCCTCCTTTGCCATCTGTTTCATTGAAAAGGATAGTGGAGTAAAGCATAAAGGTTCTTATTGTCTCTCCCCCCCCCCCCCTCCACCCTTCTCCTGTGGGGTCAACCACCCCACCCATTAGAATGTTTTGGGAGGAGAGGTCGGGCCGTAGGTGTTCAGCTAATTATGTGGAATGCAAAAGGTCATGCTGGTTTAGATTATTATCAAACAGATGGGCTGCACATAAGCACAATGACCTTTCACTGTCGAGAGACAGAGAGAGGGAAAGGAGAGCACAAGTTCAAGTTGCAGAAGAGTGACACCCTTATCACATATTTCATTCTAAAAGCATCCTCTTCAGTGCTCATTGTCCCAAACATAATTTTTATTGAGGTGAAAACACTGCCAGACCATGCAAGCCTGTCTTCTTTTACTGATACTGAAAAGGATAACTTCCATATAAAATAGCATGTCTAAAAAGCTTCAAGTGCTCCTTAAGCTACTGTTGCTGTATAAACTAACTGCGTCGTCATGAATGACAGCATTACTCTCAACAATGGCCAGTACACTCATTATCCTCTAATTATGAATGCAGGCCTGGACCACTGATGGGTAACATTTTAATTGCTGCTGTTGAATGGTCAGTGTCAAAGCCCCATAATGAATCATTCTTTTTAAATGTGACTCAACCAGTTCTTAACAGGCTGTTTGATCCAAAGAGAAGTCTGCTGCATGTTTTTACAAGTTCCACACAGTTACAGGGACTTCAATGGTCCAGTCTTATGTGGTCGACATTGGTAACTAAGCAGTGAATGTGTGTGTGTGTTGGAACATTTAAACCATAGCCGCCCATTTTTTTTTCATGCTTTTCCCTTTTCAGTGCCACTCTGAAGAACATGGCTTCTCCTTGTTTGTTTTCCTCGTTGGTCTTATGTTTATGTTTTCGGAAGTCACCACTGAAGGAAAGCTAAGAACAAGACTACTAATGGCTCTTCCTTTTGTTTGTGGTTTTAACTTTAGTTTTGTTATCTACATGCAAGTGTAATTCCTCTGGAAGTCCACATGATGCTCGGTCCCAATACCCTACCTTTGGATTGAGTGTGTACTACGCAGGTGTAGTTTTTCGACCATGCCACTCGAAAGAGAGGGTTTACAGATATAGACTCAATCAGGCTCGATTAAGGGCAGCCAAGAAATACCTTCTGATGAAATATGCATACCTGCTACAGAACAGGCAGTTTTAGTGTGTGTGTGTGTGTGTGTGTGTGTGTGTGTGTGTGCGTGTGCGTGTGCGTGTGCGTGTGCGTGTGCGTGTGCGTGCAAGAGTGAGATGAATGAGTACACCTATAGGTGGCTGCTCCACTAAAAGCTTTTTCCCTTTTCCTAAAATTTCCTTCACTGCCTCCTTTTTTTTACTCCTCCTTTCCACTACCTCTTTCACTGTCATCTCTACTGCCTCCTTCACTGTCTTCTCTACTGCCTCCTCCACTGTTTCCTCTACTGTCTTCTCCATAGCCTACTCACTGTTTCCTACTGTTTCATCTACTTTTTTTGTCCACTGCCTCCTCCACTGTCTTTTCAAAAACATCCTCCACTGTTTCCTCTACTGGCTTATCCACTTCTCCACTTGCTTCTCCACTGCCTCCTCCATTGTCTTCTCCACTGCCTCCACCACTATCCTCTCCACTCCCTCCTCCACTGTCATCTCCACTGCTTCCACTCGAAAACACCAGCCAGCCTGATCTCTTAAAAATCCCAAGCCAGTTCAATCGCTCGAAACCCACCAGCCTGTCCGATCTCTCGAAATTGGACTTGATTGGACTGATCCCCTGAAAACTAAAAAAATCTAAAATTCAAATAAAGTTGCCTTTGTTCTAAAATCATATTCATTTATCATATCAAGTTTTTTTCTAATAAAATAATGTATTTAATCTAAAGTAAAAATGTAAAGTTTTGTTCAATGCAGTATAGGAATATATGAATGTCTGACTAACTGGTAAAAATATGTTTCTAATCTGGAATTATGAGCTCTGTCAAGCAAGTCAGTGTGAGCTTATAAGGACCTTTTTATGGAAAATTAACACATTTAAATGTTGATTCCAAAGACATTAAAAGGCCTGTTGCTGCGACAGGAGATATTATTCCCTCTTCAATCACATCCTTATTTCCAAAAGTTCACAAATGTCGTTCAGTTTGACAACTCGAGCCCATGCAACTTAATAAACCGTAGCGTAGAGTTTTAATTCAATTAAGGAGTTCTGCACACATTGATTTAGCATCATTGGGACAAATAAACGAAACAATCTACGTTTCAAAAAGAAGAGACGACACACACTATTCTTTTCAGTAATATCATAGCTGGGTTCAGTAATAATCTTTTATAATTGTAATTGCCAACATACTAATAAAAGAAATCACTTGAAGGCCCTTAGAAAATGTATCAAGGGTCAGAAACCGATTAAATGCCTGGTATTTAGAATCCAAGGGCTTACCTTTCCAGCTTTTATCTGGAGGGTTCTATGAGGACCACTATTAAATTCTCTGTCAGAGAGATGAGGGACAATAATAGGAGATGTGTCCCAGGTGAGCTGTAGATTCTGAATGATTTTGGTAGAAATGGTCTGGAAATACCATTTGGCACATTTTTACAATTCAGTATAATAAAAAAATGTATGCGCCATGCATAGGCATATGTTTAATTATTAAAATTAAAATTAAAAAACACTGTATAGTTTGACTGCAAAAACCTAAAAGTTAAAACAAATAGGTAAATTAATGCAACAACCACATCTAGGGGATAGAATAATGGGGGGGATAGGGGAATATAAAGCCATTCAAATAAACCACATAAAGCCACATAAATAGAACTCAGCGTAGGTGTCTGCACAAACAAATGTTCAGCGAGAAAGTCAGAAATCTGTAGAGATTTTCAAAAACAGTGCATAGTTCTTCATACATAGGCCTACCCATTATCCTGACAATGTGCGCAGGTTAACTAGTTTAAAGTCCAATCCCTGTCAACTCCTATAATTGACCAAACATTCTAGGTTCGAAGAAAGCCCATAATTCAGAATCCAGTTTGTTATTTAATTTATTTATAATACGGAAAGGAAAAAAATTATCTTGATCATGAGCCATCCCAAACCCCGGGTATCACACGGCTATTGGACTGGTATTTCATTAATACACAGGATCAGATGTTATAATCTGATCTGATGCCAAAATCCAAGAAAAACACATGTTCAGAAGCCCCTGCCCAAACCAACCTTATAAGCACGCTGGCCGCTAAGCTACCAACCTATGACGAAAGACACATGTGACAAATGACCCAACTAACAGCAGTATGCAGCATTTCATTGGGGTTAAGTGGGCACCCTCTTTCACCGATGTTTCGTTAAGTTAGGGCCACGACACCTCCGGAGTGCTTAAAAATGAAACCAGCGTCCTGGAGTCACCCCCTCAGTGCTGCCACCACATTGCCACATTTAATGCATCCAAATACTCTCTTTACTGCATCGTACCCCTAGCCCTAGCCCTAACCCTGATCAAACAAACACGTTAGCACATTAGTCAGCTGGCTTACCTTAGCTTGCACCCAAGGAAGTATGTTTTCTCCTTACCCACAGCCATTCACTTGCTCGTTCTGCTGTCAAGGACATGTTACTAACCGCCTGCCTCAGACTTTGTCCACAAATACTCAGTTCAGACAGCAAGCTAGTAGCAGATCTAGCCACGAACCCCCGCACACCGATTTCAATAGGCCTTAGTCACATACTCCAGCCTCGCTGTGCTGCCTCTCCAGCCATTTCAGCATACTTCGCTTTCTTAAGCTCATTCGCTAATTCAATTCTGTCTTCCCAAGGAACTGTAAGTTCAATAAAATAAACTATCTTCTCCAAGTCTGACCACAATAGCATATCCGGTCTTAGCCGAGTGCTAACGATGTGAGGAGGGACAACAACCTGCTGAATAAGATCCACCTTCATTTCCCAGGCTCCTCCATTACTTAGCTGCCCGGCTCTGTGCCTAAATGGTCTAGCCTTTTCCCCCTGACGCTCAAAGTTAATTTGCCTACCCTCTTTACTAGCGGCTGATGAATTGGCTTCTCTCCGTTTATCTTCAACAGCCTCTGCCAAACTTATAATATATATATTATATATGCGCAAGTGACTCAGAACTTGCCATGAAGTAGGACCTCTGACAGTGACGTCATCATCTTTTTGGACACATTTTTTGAACAGTTAAGTGAACTTAAAAAATGCAATATTCATTATTTTAGTATTATTTTAGCCCCCCCTTTTGAATGTGACTCAAATTACTTAACAAAAAATTACACCCTGAGAAAAGTGGAATTTCAGGGTGAAACCCCGTTGACTCCTATTCATTCTGCATTCACTGGCAAGCGCCCTCGCATGGACAGAGATGTCAGTTCAGAAACTGGAATTCACCAGGGTGCCAGTTCTCTTCATATGGGACATTCTCTGGTTCAATCATGACCTCCCATGAGGAGGGCCCGCCTCTTGTATCACGTATTTGTACAAAATGTAAAACTTGTAAATTTACATTTGAATGAATTTGCAATGATTTGGATGAATGCAATCATATATATAAATCCAACACAAGTTTACTCTTATTGGTTTTTGTTATTATGACACAATTTGTTGTAAATTTTTATATTTGTTGTTTGTTGTAAATCCAATTTAATCCAAGCAAGCTGTATTTTAATATATTCTAAATGTTTTGTTCTTGTCTTGCAGTCGCTCCAGATGGAGAGATGGTGAGTTGTTTTAATAAAAACAAACCTTCCTTCTGCTAAAGCTTGCTTAAACACCTGAGCCGACTTGTATCCCAAAGCTTGCTTAAACACCTGAGCCGACTTGTATCCCAGCTCCTGCCCGGAGACATCAGCTGCGTGTTTGTGTTGTGTAGGACGAGGACTCCGAGCTAACCCTCGCCACCGACTTTGAAATTGGACATTTCTTCCGTGAGAGGATTGTTCCCAGGGCCGTGCTGTACTTCACCGGGGAGGGTCTGGAAGATGACGACAGCGTGAGCACAAACTCACTCACTCACACTCTCTCTCTATGGTTTGCTGGAGTTCACTGCTCACTCTGCTGTATCTTTTTTTGTCTAGTTTGATGATGAGGAGGAGATGGAGGAAGGCGATGAAGAGGTTGGTAGGATGGAGGGTCTCACCTTGGGCTGGTTAACAGTGCATGTGAAGTGGCTCACCATCTCTCTCCCTGTGTGTTCAGGAGCAGGATGATGACGATGATGATGACGATGAAGGGGAGGTGGACACCAAGGTCAGTATCCTGTTAACAGCTGATTATGCATGTGGAGTGTCTGATGGGCTCATTATTAGGAAGTGACATCATCCCTGAACAGTCTAAGCAGCGGTCGAATGTATTTTATTTATATTAATAATATATTTGTGTATATTTCCCGGGGGCAATGCACAAAAAAATGCATGTATCAGATGGCTTCAAGCTCATTTTCATCTGGAGGTCATGCTACCAATAAATGTTGAGATGGTTGGATAAGGTCTTGACTGGATCTCGTTGTGACTTTTAAACTTGTCTCTCCCTTCCCCTGGATGTCTTTTCATTGCAGGCATAATCAAATCATTTTCACTGCATGCATTCCTAGGTAAGGGAGAAGCATACTTCTATACTGTTACCTCCCATCAGCTTGGCTTGGTCATCCCTTTCTTTCTTTAGCTCTAAAACACATCTCCCCAGTACAAAATTAGACATTTTCGGATAGTGAAAAGCTGGCCACCATTTCTGTGTTATGGATTTTACTGCTGTAGTCAAGTATTGTTTGATTGTTACGGTTGTATGTGGTCTGTAAACACACACGTGTTGACCTGGTAAACATTACAATTGGGGGATTTGGTACCATGCTTTTTTTTCAGGCCATCTCCCATTCAGTTCCAAAGTGGTTCTGTTGCGAGTATACTGCCATCCTAAGATCCTAGTTCAGTTCCTAAAGAGCTGTTCCCCTCCCCTTCCTACCTCACCTTCCCACCTCCTGGTTACTCTCCTCTTCTCCTTTGGTCCCAGCAGGCGTCTTACCCAGCCAGACGTCTCACTCTGCTTTCCATCTAGACCTTTTATTTTCATTGTGGTGCTGTGGTGCGTCCGGGGCCCTCGGTGACCTGTGACCTCTGTCCTCCACAGAAAGCAGAAGCCCAGCCTGCCGAATGCAAGCAGCAGTAAGCGGTGAGACCAGCTCATGTCGGAATACGGTGGAGATCTGTTCTTATTTCTTTCAGGTTCTCAACAAATCAAAGGCCCCTCCACCATTTGCAGGCTCCGCCCATTTCCGATCTCTCGTCCAAACGCAATAGAACGCAACCAAACAGTGTTTTTACGATGTGCATGACTTTTTATTTTGATTTTGTTTATCTTGTTTTGTCCTCTCCATACCACCTTCTTAAAACCACCAAACTACTATTTTTGAATTGTAGACGGGTGGTTTTGAGTTATTGTTGAACAAAGTATAATCACTTGTATTCTAAAGGAGGGGTCTCCACGTCACCGCCAGGGGAAGGATCAGCACCCTACTTAGGTTTTTAATTTTTTTTGGGGGGGAAAAAAAAAATCAATGACTCAGGGTTTTTTAATGCCAATAAGATGGTTTACCAGAACATTGCTGAACATTATTGGTTTCACTTGGGTCGGGTGGCTGCAGGGTTTCATCTAGGTTTGTTATTTATAAGACAAAATCTTATTTTTTTTATTTTTTATGTTCATTGTCATCTCGTTGGACTATTTATTTTGGTTTCACCTGGTTGTATGACTTGCATCATGGGAAATTGTAATCATCCCATGTAGAAGGCCTGTTTGGCTCAAATTTCTCTTTGGCTTTGCAGAATAACAAAGAAAGCGTATACTGCCAAATTGTGTCATTTTAAAACATGTTTAAAACTTGTTTCCTTGGTTACTAATGTAGTCACAATGTACAACTAGTTTGACTGAAGCATTAAAGCGCTTAATGGGCTGTTTTTGCTTGATGAACGTTATACTTATTCCTGTTGACACAGCCTGTATAAAAACATTTCCACCTACTGTTCTTGGACCCACAAGCTGTTGTAGGTTGCCATCTTGGCACTCTTATCTGGGCCATCATAATGTCAAAATAATTTGTTGCGCTAGGCGATCTTAACTGGCCATTTGTTTTGATCCCCATTTCGTATTGCCCTGAACACGTCATCTTCCTTGTTTTAATTGGGGGCATGTACGACAAGAACAACCGACTGCCAAGTTGGGACTGATTCTTTTGAACCCCGTGGTGGGGGGGGGGGGGGGCCGGGC
>JAOPJL010000034.1:16330731-16362694 GCA_027123545.1 Trisopterus esmarkii | reverse complement strand
ACACACACACACACACACACACACACACACACACACACACACACACACACACACACACACACACACACAAATCATTGTGTAATCTTATGCTTGCAGGCCCATTCCCTATGTACAAAACATCAAACCCTTTACTATAACAGATTCCCTCTCAATTCTCTCTTGCATCTCTCTGCTTCTTACCCATTCAAATGAGCTTAATTGGCATGGAAAATAGACATAGACATTGCCAGAGCTTTTAAAAAATTATTCCAAGGAAATGCAATAAGTGAAATATGACACACACACAAAGGTGTCTCATGTAGAGTTTGCTATGATGCAAGCTGTATTATTATTTGCTGGCTTTATGTTTGTCCAGCTTTAGATTCAAGAACAGCTATAAAAATCGAAGCGAGATGCACAGTCCTGAAAATACACTTACGAAAAACCTTCAACCTACTATAGATGCACACTTGCCACCACACAAACACATGCGCCTACGCATCAACACATTGATGCGTAGGCATGTTGCTTGTCCCTGATATTGCCTTTAGTCCACCTGCCCACGAACGGCAGGGTTGAGGACCAAACTATGTCCTAAATTTCTACCCTACCCCCAATTTAATTAAAAAAATCAATATTTCATACTGATTACTCTTGCTTCTTTTAAGGCCAAAAAAACATAGCTAGCAGCCAATAGATGGCTAATCTTGATATTACCTTAAGGGCCCTATTTTAAAGGTCTGAAACGCAAGTTTTAAACGCAAAGCGCATATATCTTTGTGGGCGGATCTTTGGCACTGTGGCTATTTCAATGGCGGATAAATGAGTCTTGCGACTGACGCAAATCTAAAATGGGTTTGTCTGAAACCCGTAATGTGCAATAAACCAATGAGAGTTCCATCTCCCATCCCCTTTAAGAGCTACTTGAGACCAAGTACAGGGCCAGCCTTCTTGATAATTTCGTCAATATAATAATAATGTCGCTGGCTCTGATGCTCCTGCCCCAACAGACAGCAGCAAAGAAAATGGTGCTGGAAACAACAGACTGGTAGAAGATCTCCAACATCTTGGTGCACACTTCGAAGGATCTAAGCTTCCCTGTACTCACCCTCACCCCTTCTTATACACCCGACCACAGCTGAGTCGTCAGAAAACTTCTGCAGGTCACATGACTCAGAGTTGTACTAAAAGTCGGTGGTGTATAAGGTGAAGAGGAAGGGAGAAAGGGAGAAAGCACAGTTCCTGTGGAGCTCCTGTATCGCTGACCACCCATTCAGACAGAACATTGCCCAGACGGACAAACTGTGGCCTGCCTTTCAAGTAGTCAGTAATCCAGGAGATCATAGTGTCGTCAACACCCGCCACTCCCAGATTCTCTCACCCATTAGCAGAGGCTGAATAGTATTGAAAGCACATCAAAAAAATGTGATCCTCACAGTGCCTCCCCCACCCTCCAGATGCATATGGGCTTGTTGCAGCAGGTAGATGACAGCATCATCGACTCCTAAATGGGGCTGATGAATTGCAAAGGTTCCAGAAACGTCCTCACCTGTGGCCTCAGCTGGGCCAGTCTTTCCAGGACCTTCATCACATGCAATGTTAGGGCGACTGGTCTGTAGTCTGCGAGGTCGGATGGCCTCGACTTCTTGTGGACTGGGACCAAGCAGGATGTCTTCCACAGCAACGGGACTTCCTCCTGACTCAGGCTCAGGTTGTATAGATGTCCCAGTACAGGGGACACTGGCTGGCACAGGTCTTCAGGATCCTGGGTGAGATGCCATCAGGGCCTGCAGCCTTTCGCTGATGCAGTTTTTCCAGCTGCCTCTTTACCTGACCTGTAGTCACCGTTGGGCGGGGGTTGGTGCAGATGTCATCAGTGGTGGAGGAGGAGGGGCAGATGGAGAGGTGTTGTACAGGAGAATGCTGGGGGGAGGGTCGAGCCATTTGGGACAGTGTGAGTGTGTGGGGGGCTGGGGGAGTTGGAGGGGTAGCAGGAGGTGAGCTAAACCTGTAGAACTGGTTATACTGGTTAGCTCTATCCAGGCTCCCAGAGGTCTGCTTGTCTTTCCCCTTCATCCCTGTGATCTGCTTCATGCCCGTCCACACATCCCTCACACTGTTGGAGTTTGGCCTCCAGCTTTCTCCTGTAGTTGTCCTTGCACGTCCTCAGCATCTCTCGGAGTTCGTGCTGCACTCTCCTCTGCTCCTCTCTGTCTCCCGACCTGAAAGCCTTATTTTTCTTGTTCAGGAGTGCCTTCAGGTCACTGGTAATCCAGGGCTTGTTATTGGAGAAACAGTGAACGGTCCGGGCTGGCATGGTGGTGTCCTCACAGAATCTGATATAGTCCGTAATGCAGTCGGTCATGTTATCGATGTCCCCATGTGGCTCACAAAGTACATCCCAGTCTGTCGACTCGAAGCAGTCCTGCAGTGCCTCAGCGGTCTCCTGTGTCCACCTCCTCACTGTCCTGGTTTGCACAGGCTGCCTTCTCACAAGAGGGACATACTTGGGAGTCATCATGACCAGGTTGTGGTCTGACTTGCCAAGGGGGGGAAGGGCTGTGGCGTCATATGCGTCCATGGCATTGGCATATAATAAATCCAATGTTTTATTGTCTCTGGTGGGGAAGTCAACATATTGATGGAAGTTATTTTAAGTATTGTTCAGTGAAGCATGATTAAAATCACCTGTAATGACCATGAACGCGTCCGGATGTTCATTCTGTAGTTTAGCGGCTGCGTAGCTGATGACGTCACAGGCCACCGCTGCATCAGCTGACGGGGGGATATAGATAGCAATAACAATGGTGGACGTGAACTCCCTCGACAAATAATATGGGCGCATTCCCGCAGTCAGCAATTCAATGTCCGGAGTACAGAAACGTTCCTTCACACTGACAAGTCCAGGATTGCACCACCTCTCACTCACATAAAGTGCAAGCCCGCCACCCTTCTTCTTCCGACTTTTGGAACAGTCTCTGTCTCCACATACCAAACTGTAACCGGGAACCTCAACGCTGCTGTCCGGGATGTGCGAGTGCAGCCAAGTTTCACTGAAGCAAAATAAGCTACACGCACGGTATTCCCTCTGGGTCTTCACCAGTGCTGAAAGTTCATCCATCTTATTCCCCAAAGACCTCACGTTTCCCATTATAATCGCTGGGACTGCTGGCTTATGTGTTCTCCTCTGTAACTCCTGCCGGACCGCAGGTCTGTCTCCGGGCAGCAACACAGGCTCACACAGCACAATCAGCTGTTCACGTGTGTAAACAATGCCCCCACTACTATCAGCAAGGTTCTTTGTTACAATAGGCAAAAAAAGTAACAGAAGTACGTGGAGAAAAGTAACAAAACTCCAGTCCAGCCATTGTAGCCAATAGGACGGGATAAAACAGGACGGGAGCTGCGGCTACAGGCTGCCGCCTGAGGCAGCACCAGATGATATATATACATATCAGATATTATAGGCCTACTACTCTATAGGTTTGCGAATGGTTGGA
Source organism: Trisopterus esmarkii (assembly GCA_027123545.1). Classification (NCBI taxonomy): domain Eukaryota; kingdom Metazoa; phylum Chordata; class Actinopteri; order Gadiformes; family Gadidae; genus Trisopterus; species Trisopterus esmarkii. The sequence continues at coordinate 16,359,215 of JAOPJL010000034.1, read as the reverse complement.
CTTCCGACTCTATACTGCAACCATTAATAAAGGTGAGATACACTCAGTCTTGCATTTCCATGTTTTCACAATGCAATTTCATTTGATTAGTAAGTACCTGAACTGATGTCTTTTGCCGGACAATGACAAGAAAATGATCGAGTTGGAGTGTTCCTGCCCCAAAGTGTGTTCACACATGGCCAGCTCTACACTTCTTTTAGCAGAGGCAAGCGTGCCAGAGGCTTAAGAGTGTTTGTTGGAGACCACAAGGACGGCCTGACAGACATTACATTGTGTATTCAGAACTGCTTTAAGTGCACTGTGGCTGAAGAAAAAGTGATACATATTACCCTGTGAACATTTTTTGCAATACAATGTTACCAGTTCCCTTCACTGTGTGGTTGGGTCTACTTATTTATTTTGTGCTTTTATCTCACACTTTTTTGGTACACTGAGAAGAGTTGCTATAGATTACATTGTACATATGTGCCATGACAATCAATGAATTCTGAATCAAACTCCTGCCCCACGGGGTTGAGCGCTCGCAATGCGTGGGCAGGAACTCTAGTCCTAAAATGATGTACAAAATTAACCACTATTATTGATATATAGGTGTTTGTTTAACCGAAAAGTATGTGATTCTTTTGTAGGATGAAATTGTGAGTGACCTCTGCTTTTTAATGAGGTTTTATTTTCTCCTGGAGAAGACAGTGTGAACTCTTTTATCCAGCCACAAAATTATCCAGCCATTTTCCTTGCTCTGTAGATCTATACCTTTTCTTCTTTTTCAAGACTTAACACACCCTTGCTTGAATGCCAGATGCTCTGGAGAGAAGTGTCTCATTGTATTTCCACCTCTTCATTTGTTGTCCCCGGGTCAGTGACTGTTGAAATATACATTTGTTGTAAAAATAATACAGCAGTGGCCTAATGACTCACAGCTGTGTGGCTGCAGCATGGCTGGCTGGGCTTGGTGGGACTCAAACAATCTCATTAACACTAAGTGGTTTCATTACAGGTTTCAACATTTGACACCGTCTTTCACCATATGTGGATATCTGTCAATCTCTACCTGTCTGTAAAGCTCTCCCTCTTTCTTTCTTTATTCGTTCCATTCTCGTTATATATTTTTTCTTCTAAAAGTATATTTACTTAGTTTTGTTGGTGGGATATGTCTCTCTTTTTCTTCTTCTCTTTCTGCATATTTACATTTACGGCTGCATATGTACAGTTTAGGTTCAGTTCTGTTTGTGGGTTATGTAACCTCTTTTGCTCTCTCTCTTGTCTCTTTATACATCAGGTGTAGTCTGTCTTGCCGATCGGCTGACCTTCCGTTTCTGCCAGACTCTGCATTGGCTGGGGCGCTGCCGCCTGCCAACTGTGCAGGCACAATGCTGCAGTACCTGTGGCCAGCGTTCCCGTGGCCAAAGCCGCACGTCTCACCGGTGAGGAGAGACGTTAAAGCACATGGTCTAGGGTCTCCCGGAACGCCAAGCTGAATTCCACAGACTCTCCAACTGTTCTCGGACCCCCAGACCTCTCGAGGCTCCATCTACAGCCTCATTCATAAGGCATGAGGTTGTTCAGGCACACGATAGTTTTGCAATTACTGTGCTTACCATGTTTATTCTGTGGCTTTTTGTGAGGCCTGTTTAAGAATAGTAGTGCTGTACTTTGAATACAGTATGGTCGCCCCAGAGGGCCCAATCAGGTGCTTTCTGTACCACTGCTCAACAGTGGTATAACGAGCTGTGGAGACAGAGTACATAAATACAAAAAAAGACATGTATGCAGTTGTTTGTGTTTTTCTAGCATTGATGAATGAAAGGTTTGCTTTCAGGGTAAATGTTTTTATTTGACTGTATTTTCTACATTTTCTGCAGAACAGCATGGGAACTAATATAGCCATCTCACTATTGCAGTGAGCAATTTTAGTAAGCAACTCAACCTGGGTTATTCAGCAAAGTGGTTCTACACATTATGTGGTACAGGTCTTACGGCACAGCCGTATGGTCTAATGTATTTTTTTAAAGCCTTCAAGAAAGCGGCTCCATCTATTTTGCTTTGCATGGTTTTCATAAATGTAAATGGAAAAATGGTGCTGCATAATACCATTTTGGTGCTAAAGAGAACTAAGCCTTGGTTTGGCCCGGTGTCTTTCATCTACTTGAATATTTTTGTCTTTGGCTATTCAATTATTACCTACTGTCCAACATTTGATATTGATTATTCAGAAGCAATAAGAGAAGAAATATAAGTGAGGAATGACAATACAATATCAAAACTCTGTAACTATCCAAATAATTGGTTATTTCCTTATTTTTACTAAGTGTAAGGAATAGGATGGGCCGATCCCAAAGTCCAGACTCACGGACTCACAGACTTTGCTGCGCGTTCTTGAGAAATTAGTAAGGCCTTAGGGCTGTCCCAATGTCGAATTTCAAAGGGCGTGAGGGTTTGAGTCCACCCTTACCAAGCCCTTTCTGTGAGTCCACATCAGTGCAGACTTAACCGAAGGGAATTATCCACAGCTCAAAGCGTTGTCGTTTACCGTTGAGACCATAGGGAAATCCGGAATTTAGGAAGGTAAACAACAACAAATAAATTATTAATAATTAAGAAAGTTGTACATATTGAAAAATATGTTCAATGAGGCAGCCGTCTCCTGTGCCTTGGCCATGTGGAAAGCTGCAAACTTAAAATGAAAATTCCCAAACCGGCAACCGGCAAGCGTCAGCAACATTTTTGTCATTAAACGTTGCCTAACATTTTCTTTCATGAGGTGCTGTCCCAATCCCATTTTTACCTATCTGAGCCCATGTGGCCTCACACACTCACTCAATTAAGTTAATTAGCACCTGAGATCAATTAAGTCTGTGAGTCTTTAGTCCTTAGTCCTCACTTTCGGATTGGCCCGATGAAGTTTAGGTAATTTATTATCTACCTTGATCTCTGAGGATTAAGGGAATATCCAATGCCACTTTTCATAAATACACACAAATTGTATAGTCATATTGTAGAAAATACACTACAAGTTTGACACACTTTTACATTTGGTAAAAATATAGACGATCAGTCGTTTAGTATTATGAAAAACAAATTTTTTTTTAACAGAATGCAAAATCTTTTCTCAGGTATTTTGAACAAAAAACACACTTTTTGGTGGTTATTTAATGTAATGCCTAATATGAACGCAAATGAGGCCTTTTGGCATAAACTCACCACTGGTCTTCTAAAAACCCATAAAAGGATTCTCTCTGCACAAATATAAATTTCTAAAAACTGTTGAAAAACTCAATAAATCACCTTTAGTGGATATAAACCCATAAAAGGATTCTCTCTGCACAAATTTACATTTCTAAAAACTGTCTTGAAAAACTCAAAATAAATTACCTTTAGTGGATCTACTAACTTAATTTTTCATTAAGTAGAAATAGTCCTCATGAGCTTCCAGATTTTTAACAGTTCCATGTTAATTCATAGTTGTGGTGATTCTACAGCAGTAAACAGTAAACATTACAAAGGAGATTATCATTCCCTTAACCTGACTTTGCCTGTAACCTATAGCCTCCTCTCGTGTTTGTTTCCTTTTCTCTATACTTTTTGTAATAGTAGTTAGTCATCTGGCTTGCACGAATAAGTGTAAGACAATGCAAAAGGCTTGTACAGTGCTTATTAACAGGTGAAATATACTGTAAGACAAAGGGCCGTGTCGTAAGCCACTTAGCAATGGGTGAAGTTCATGTTTCTTAATCAGTTATGTTTATTGTTTTTTTCATCATTCCACTTGCCTTGTTTATACCACAAAAATAAAATGTTTGGTAATAAAGGATAGAATAATTTAAATGTTTTGATAGACAATTACTTGCATATTATTATACAGCAGTTATGCTTACTATTCAACATAAGAATAACTTGTTTTAACATCCCACTTTCCAATTTATTAGATTATAAATCATTGCAACTTTTGGACCCCAGACATTTGGATCCCTGTGTTACATGGTACAAGTCATGATACAATTCATATTACACATGATATCTAATACAAGTTGTGTTACATGGTACAAGTCACAGCTGGTACATGGAGCCTGTGCTCCAGAAGAACAGAAAACTCGACTCAGTAGTCAACAGGTGGAAGAGTCATCATCCGGGTGAACTCTTCATAGTTGACCGTTCCATTTGATTTGACATTCGCCTCCTTGAACAATTCATCCACTAAAAGCAAAATAAATAAAACATTAAATAAAACCACAACAATGGCTTGCTTCTAAACGTCAAGTTCCCACAATCAAAAGGTCATCTCTGAGCACAGAAGAACCCCAAATGAATATCTGATCTGGAATACAATTCAATCAGAGCTAAAATATGTTTATTTACAAAGCTCTTTCACAAACAAATTATGTCTCCACATGGCCCCATTCATCGTGTAGACAAGTCCTAACTTTTTGGCAATGAGTTGAATCTGACTTGACTTTTGTTGTAACCTTTGATAGGGGGAGAAACTTTTGACTGATGACAAATTCAGAGCTACTGCAGTCAGAAATAAAAATTGTCTCTTCCCAAGGTAAGAGGACCCATTGTCTAGATATGTTTTACCCAAGTCTCGAAACAATGAACACAATTAAAGCCAAACAATACTGGGGCACCCACCTTCTCTGTTTGTGAGTTTCTCTCCTAGTTTGGTAAGTTTCGCCCGCAACTCAGCCGCCTGGATGTAGCCTTTATTCTGCTTGTCGGCCATCTTCAAGGCCTCCAGGATCTCTGTCTTTGGGTCCTCCTGCTGCATCTGTCTGTGCATCATGGTCAGGAACGTAGAGAAGTCCAGCTCGCCCTGCTTAGCTAAGCAAGGACACAACACAATACAGTCTAATATGCTTTGATTCAGTATTAAAATATATCTACGCCATTGCATAGGTCAGATACATTACAAGGTCCAGGTCATACATTTCCATGCTGCCGACACCAACAATTTCTCATTGCCAAATGATATTTGTTCATTCAATCATTGTTTGGGGTTTTATTTCTGGCAGGTATTTACAGTATTACAATTAATTAAGACCAAGCAGAACTAAAGTTTTGAATGGACCATTTCCAACACTTGAATGCTTTGACATGCTGTTGTCTGCCTCGGTCATACAGGGAGTACATGATTAATTATTGCTCGTGTAAAGTTTGGCACTAGCCCTTTACCAATTTTGTGAACTTGGAGATGTCTGTCGATTTCACTGAAAGTAGGGCTTGTCCCGAGGCTGCGCATCACTGTGATAAGGTCTCCGGCCTCAATCTTGCCCTTCTGTTTCTTGTCATACAACGAGAAACATTCCTTGAATTCTACAAATGAGAAAAAATTATGGATCAATTTGTGACCTTGAAAGAAAGTCAGTCAAATTATTGTAAGATAAAACAGAAAACACTGTCATACAAAGCTCAGATGTTGGACACTTAGAGTAAAATCTAGCTTACCATTGATTTGAGCTGGAGTGAAAAATTTTGCCTAGAAGGGGTGGGGGGGGTGTAAAGATTGTCTAATCATTTCACCGGTAAGTGTTAAGGCACATTTAAATTGCATGAGCATAAAAACATTTTGATGAAAACAACCTATTCCTCTTACCATTTTTGCTGCCGAAGGCTGCGTTTCCTTACAGTGAACCGTGACTCACCTGTCTCCACCTGTGCTCCAAAGTCCACTAGCTGTATGCTGTCGTGTAATTTAATAGCCGTTGCTGTGGTAACAGAGATCTGCTCAAGGTTTACAGCCCTTCTCTGTTCTGCCGTTAAAGCTGTATTAACACGATAACAACAACTTGCTTCTACTTTATATAATCTAATTACCCGCATAAAATCACCACCACTTTGCATCAAATAAGAAAATAAATGTATTTTCAAACGTGAATTTATTTACAATTAAACAAAAGTTACAAAAAATCGTTCAACAACTTTATAGGCAAACAAACTTGTCCCAATAATCAATGTTTAAAAAAACAAAACAAGCTACAGTAGTAAATTGTTAGACTAAATTTACAATCTCTCTCAAGACGTTGCTTTGTTAAATATAACTATTAAAAATAATAATCAACAGTCGGAATTGATTTTAAGAGACAGAATAAATTTATCAAACACGATTTAAAAGAAACTGGGTGAGAAGCCATGAACATTCAATTTCACACCCTCTTCTCAAAACCCCAAACATCTCAAACCAAATGGGGGGCAATATCCTGGTGGAATCTTTATCTTTGCTGGCCACTCACTTCAAAGAATATCTTCCTGTCAAGCATTATGTATCACGACTTTGAGATTAACACCAATGCAAAAACTGCAAGAGTCCATTATCAATAATGAGCTGCTTTCACATATGGACGTACAACCGTCTATTCTGTTCACGAAGAACAGCACAAAGCAGGCACAGACAAAGTTATAATGTGTGGCTATAGTTAGCTATAGTTAACCACTTCAATGTATGGATGCCTATCATCTCACTTGAACCTCTTACCCTCAGCAAAGTGAGGTACGTTGTTGCAACAAAAGTAAAAAACAATGGTGAGATTAAAAGTTTCACCAGTAATTCAACTGTTATACTGACCATCAGTGGCTATCTTTGACATGCAGTGAGTAGTAAGACCAGGGTTCTGGGACATAAAGGAGTCCTGGATACTTTTTACGTAAATCTGGGTCGTTCCACAGATAGGTCACCCAGACAACAACCAGTACCATGGTAACGGAAAAAGTCCCTAACAAAAACAGCCCATTGACGTCTGGCCTTAAGCCTTTACGCTGTTGCAGCATTGCCACAGCGACCATGGCCACAAATGTGAGCAGAAAGAGTTCAAAGATCTGCCCTTCAGTCACCAAGTACCTGTTGTGGGTATAGAAAAACATATTGTATTAGGGATGGGGAAAAAATTTTCATTAGTGATTCATGGAAGTATCACAATTCTTTGTTTCCACAGCACTTGCAGTGTTAGGACAGTTCACTCAAAACATGGAATCTCTCAAAATAAATCGTCATATCGTGTCACAATATTAACAGAATGGCAATATTTCCTAATATATCATCAGGAACCTGCTGATTACCGTCGGTAAATATGTCCCTAAAGGTTTTCTTGTATTTAACTTTAAAATACCAAAACTTTCATTTTAAACGCAACTTAAAAAATAACAGTGCAGAAAGCATGAAACATTATCAGACTGACCAATAGTACAAAGCACTGGGTCCCAGTAACAGCCAACCAGAGACAGGGATGACGTTCTGTTCTTTGATTTGCGTAAAACATCCAGTGAAGTAGAGAAAAAAAATAAGAAAGTAGGGAATATACCTAGAAAACATAATGGATTGATTAGAGATCAATTACATTGTTGAATAATGACATATACAGTACATGTCCCTTTGTAAAACACCAAACCCTAACCAATTTAATACATTCTATTCCTATAAATCTTTTTCGTATTCTTTAAAATTGTCACCAGATTCAAAGAAACCAATGTTGACTATAACACTATCTTCTGTAGCCACAGTAGAGCAAAGATTTAAAGTCCAATAATTAATGTCCAGCATTCTTGGCAAAGCCTTTTTATTACTTTATCTCACAAATGTCACTTCCTCCTCTTTTTAAGATTGGGCATTGTATGTAAGGGGAACATTATATGATCTTCGGATGTTCAGTTGGTCGTTCACCAGTGTTCACTTCAGTTGTTTTTTTAATTCGCACAGCTATTGCAAAAGGCAAAGCTGACTAACACATGACAAAATCCCCCCCCAGCTAAGCACATATGCAAGATTAACTCTCTGGTCTCTAGACATGACTTATAACAAGCCTGGCTTTTAACCTGAGAGAGATAGTTTAGCTTACTTCTTAGAAGTATTTACAACTTATGGAGTTCACATTTAAGGCCATCTTCTGCGCTGTGTTTTAATACTGGCCAAACTTAAACTAAATCACAATTTAGAACAAAAAGGAACAATTACCCATTATTAGTTCCTAGTGTTAACTGGCTTGAAACAAGACAAATCATATCCTTAGTGGATTATGAACACATTCTCGTATTTCTATATCCAACATGCTAATTGAGACAACGGTAACAACAGGGAATCACAGCCTAGCAGTGCTACTCCCACAAGGTATTCATAGCATTGTCTGAGCTGCCCTCAAGCACTGTAAGCTGCTTATAAAATAAACAATGGATTGTCACAGCCCTCTTATAACTCAAAGAGACTTTCATTCGGGCACAAAATATTAAAGTGTCATCTTTTGATTTTGCAATCCTTTGTTTCAGCAGCACAGATTCAAAGTATTTTATAGAAATGTTAGTCTTATCAGCGTAATGAACAGAGGTTAGGCGAAAATGGTGTATGTATGTGATGGGGTGTGCGGTCACTGCTACTAAAACCTCTTTAATAGCAGGATTATTCTCATCGTGTAGACAAATGTGTATGAACTTTGATGAAATGATACGAAGACCAAATTTACAGCAGGATTCCCCTCATCATACACATGAAGACACATCTGTATGATAGCTGCCTTCATTCAGAGTCTAAAATGCTCTTTGATTGGCTGCCTTCATTCTTCGAGTCTAAAATGGACGGTCCACAGCAGAGTATTTATTTAGGATTAATCATTTAATTTAATCTGCCAGTGGTGTGCTTCAGTGGACAGTCAGACAGTGTCACCTACCACATTAAATGTCCCAGCTGCTCGTCATAGTAGTACAGTAGCTCAAATGAGTCAATCTACGGGAAAAAATATATAATTATGTTGAATCATAACAGCATGGACAGCCAAGTGACAATCAGTTTGAAAACAAATACAACAATAATTAATATGCTGTAAATAACTGAAGATATTCTGTCAATTCGGTCTCGCCCAGTTTCTCTGTTGCTCTCTTATCCAATAGTGCCACCTATGGTTGCAATGGAAAGGCACACTTCTCAATGTTTTTAATCGTCTCCCCACTTTGCAACAAGTGTAAGCATGTAAAACATGTTTCCTTTACTTTCTTCTTCATTCCTATACTTAGTTCCTATTATTTGACTGTTTGTTGGTTCTGGGTTTCATTACTGTACAAATATAATAAGGATCATGTTACTGTGACTATAGAAAGAAATGTGCACCCATACTACTGGCTGTTGGTTTTTAAGTACAGATACTAATACCAGCATATCTTTTACTTGGATAACAATTATTAGATTGAAATTAATTTTTTTTTGTTTTCTGTTTTCAACTACATTTGTCCCAGTGTTTGTTAGATATGAAATTAAGCCAAAAAAGACACGCTCTTCCTCTGGTAACGCAGTAGTTCGCCATGCCTTTCTTGTTCGTCGTTTCTTCTATTTGTCTGGAACTCATGCTCCAATCTTTCATCGATCGATGAGGGTTTTGTGGATGCAACGGAATATATGCATCGCTGCAGCAACATTTAACATGATTGTGATGAGTTGTGCCCGTTTAGCCTCCGTGCAAACCTCGACCCTACGTCATATCCCGCCCCTTGCAAGCTCGCCCCTCTTAAGCAGCCGGAGATTCTGATGACTGAGTGACACCGATCTCCGCCTGTCGGGCATCAAGTGTGAATAAGTGTGAATAAGTGTGAATGACCCTCATGGTCGAACGTCCTTCTCCACAAATGTGGAGAAAAGAGGGAGGACATATGTGAAAGTAGCTTATGTAAATGTCTGTGTTGATAGAATAATGTTAGAAATAAAAATATCCTTGTATCGCAATGATCACATTACATTTCGAGGGACTACTTTATCAGCAGCGGCAGAATTTCACTTTGCTCCGGTGAATCAACAAATTCAGTACAGCAGAACGTAAAAAGAGAAGCGCACTCCAGGTAATATCAGTCCGCCACTGCCGTAGCCTGCTTCCAACTACAGGGATTATAAACTAAATGCAATGCGATGCAAGGGTATGTTTATTTTCTAACATTCTATCAACACAGACGTTTACATAGACAGTCTGGCATTATAATTGGTTTGCCTCAGGTGTACTGTAGAGTGGGTAAAAGTTTTTATTGGCAGGCTAGCAGTTCCCCTCGACTTTCGCTAGCCTAGCACAAGCGATTTCTGCAACTAGAAGGACTGAATGAAAAGTGTTGAAAATGGTCTCCAATGATAAATAACACACTGTCTCACTTGGAAATGAGGTCCGATGTCCAAAATCCCAAACTACCCCTGTAATGGTACACGCTCTACCCGGTGAACCACTGGGTAATTAACCGCCCAATTAGATTGAAATTCAACCTAAATAAACGGAAAATACTCTAAATACACCATTTAAAATTGAAGTAATGATAGTAGCTACATAGTTTCATGAAAAGGGGAGGCAGCGTACCAGTGATGCAGGCTTCAGGTCTTTGATGATTGGGTTCTCCCTGACGGACAGGTGGAGCTGATACCCACTCAGGAGCAGCCTGTGGTTGATGGAGTCCCCCACAAGGTGGATGCTGGCCCCCATGACGAGTGTGATGATGCAGAGGTAGACCGCCGAACGAGACAGCACCTTGGGACTGCGCTCAATCAGCTGAACAAACGCCAGTATGTTATTGTGGTCCAGTTTTACAAAAGGATCCACAGCCGTGCTGCCAGGATTTAAAATCTGTAAATCACTGGATGGATGAATGCAAGATGAACGCCTATGTTTTATTTATGGTTTGTTATATGTTGTGTAGAAGGACTGCGTATTATAGCGAACAGACATACCTTAAGCAAGAGGATGGGAGTTATTACATTGTAGGCCATGTGGAAGTAGTCCCCAGCACTGGGCTTGTTCAGGGGAAACCATTCTAGTGGAAGGACAATCTACGACATATTTATGTTAATAAAGTAATATAAAGGAAAAAACACAAAAACTTTATCATGGTAATAAGACATGTCAGTGTTTTATATTTTACCATGATAATAGGCCTTCCAAAGTCTAAGATCCAGTTCTCCAGTGTAAGCCATAGCCATAGGTCCAAATGGAACTGTGGACTCCTTTCTGATGACACATTTCCTCTTGAAACTATTTTGCTGTCAACATATTTTATCATTAGTATTATTATTTTCTGTGGTGAACAAAAATGCAAAAGGCAATGTTATTCTGCATCCCGTTGACCACAACTCTGCGTAGTTCAGTTGACTTGAATAATGGAGTCGCTCATTTGACAGTGTAAGCCAATTGCTTCAAGAGAGGTTTCAATTGACCTGAAAGGACAAGCAAAGCTACTATGTTGAGTAGCATCCTGTATTGTGGTTCACTATTGTAATCGTTTGTTAGACTATGTGAACCATACATTATTATCTTCTAGAGTCACTAGCTTGAAATCACAAGCTTGAAGTCCCCGATGCACCGTCAGCCCTAACCCTTCCCTTCTTTCAAGGCCTGCCTCCCCAAAAATCCCCACTATAATTAACTCCTTCAAGTCCACTGTACTCGTTCCCTCGTCCTCACGCTCGCTGCCATCACCCCATGCTAAAAAAAAAAACCTGGAAATTATGAACTTCTCCAATCCTGCTCCCGTTCATAACAGCACAGAAACCGCACTACAAAAAATCCCCATTGACATTATTATTCTCTCTGCTGGCTCTGGATTCCTCAGCATCCTCATCCTCCTTGATCTCAGCACCGCCTTCAGTAATACATCGGCATAACCAGCACCGCGCTCTGGTGTAACTCTAATCGCTCTGACAGACATCAATACATGCCCATTAACAACTGCAAATCCTCCACTCCTCCCCATGGTTTCGCCCAAGGGTTCAGTGCTTGGTCCCTTCTCTTCATCTAGTATGTCTATCCTCTTAGACAGATCCTCCGTTTCCACTGCTATGCAGATGAACATCAACTTTACCTCTCCTCCACGACCATCACCTCAGCCAAGAACTTCACCTCCACCACCTACATTACAGACATACAATCATGATGCCAATACATGTACATATACACAATACAATACCTCATCTTTTGCCCAAATTCCCTCACAAACTCTTTCCAGGCCCCCTCAACCCAGGTCCACAACCTTGGAATCATGGACGCCACCCTCGTGTTCCATCCTCTCTGTCAACCAGGAACCATTCTTCCACCTCAGGAACATTGCCTGCCTCTAGTGCCCCCTGTCGTTTGCTGCTGCAGAAACACTCATCCATGCCTGCAAAACTTCCAGATTTGATTACTGCAACAGCGTCCTCTACAGTTCACCAAACACAATCCTCAAATTTCAATAAGTCCAGATCTACACTGCTCACATAATCACCTCGACCGGCTGCTGAGATCACATCACCCATTCTTCAAAACCTGCACTGGCCCATGGTTTAATACAGGATTCCCTTAAAAAAATACTATTTGCCACCAACAAAGTCATTCATAAGCTTGCCCCTCCCCTAAATAAATGATAAATGGAGATAAATGATTGTCTTTTGGGATGGTTGTTATTGGTCCATGTAACACCTATCAACTTCTTTTGACATCTTTTTCAAATACAGAAATATGTGTTTTTGTTTTGGGGCTCAAGTTATTAATTTGTATTCGCAACCCGAAAATTGTAATAACAATATATTTATATTTGTGCTTAGCACAGACTAGTGATCTTTCCGGTTCTAGAAACACCTCAGAGTTTGTTGCTGGTCTCTACAACTTTCGCAGGGGGATTTCGGTGGGGCAGCATAGACCATCTTTGCTGCTGTAGGTCAGATTTCCCACCAAAATGGAGTGCATTCCAATTCCACTGTGTTACGCATGCATTCTGCTGCTATGGTATGGATAGAAAACAGAACAACTGGAATGACAACCACCATAACGGCCAGATGTTGAACTTGACGCACAGTATTATTTGGTTATTTATTTAGTTAAATAACCTAATTGAAACCTAATAAAACTACAAATTCATGAAGATTACGTTCATTGTTATTTATGTCAATCTTGAATACATAGGACAATTAGGGTCTAGTTTAAGGAGGTGATGGTGGACCCGTGAAGGGTCCGTCTATTGATCATCAACTTAATTGACACATTTTAGAAATAGAGATATATGGACAATAAAGACTTGTATTTTTTCTTGTTCCCCTGCTACATGGTGTGTTCGAAAAACTGTCTACAAACACATACCTATTTTGCGTTGAAGTCTGGATATTATTGGTTTGGCGTTTTCGAACAGTCTGCATTGTTGTAACCGTATTCTACTTTTGTTTACGTATTATTCTTGTAGACGCTTAAACATGAACCGTGACATGTTATCTTTCGCTTCCGTGTTGCTGTATCGGCACCGCCCCATACAATCACGTGCATCCAATCACTGAATCTCTTTTTGTGCGAACGGCAGAAATCGAACATTAGGTTTAGATTAGAGCCGTTATTAAACATTACCATCAATTATGTGGAGGTGTATTAGACTGGGCTTTTTTCCATAGTCTACTCAAGGTAGTCATGTTTCCAAGTAACAACACTATAGTTATACTACACTATAGGTAAGTTGTATTTAGATAGTTAGTTATAGTTAGTTATAATGACTTAAACTGGTGATTTTTTTATGGTAACATTCGTATGACCATGCAATCAAGAGGTAAACATTAAAATATAATGCCTATTTATTTTTATTATCCTAGCATTAAGTCAGCATAAAATAGTATTATAATTTTGCATAATATGTAGTTGCTATAATATTCTCCAAATATATATTGTTTGTCCTTTTGGTGTTGATTTATTTTGAGCACAGAGGGGTCACACACATGACCACCACTAAACTAAAAAAAACACTTTGACCGTGTGTGCCTAGGATGCTTATCTAACCAGATGACCTGGTAATCCCTATCAAGAAGTCATCTTGATGGGCTTGTTCTGCATGGTGAAGATGGTAAATTAGTAGCCTACTGAACTCAATGTACCCTTTTACAGAGGCATGGTTGATAAAACACATCTCGTCTCTTATCATTGGCGTATATTTCAGGAGGGACACAAGATATACATCCTGCTTAATATTTATAACACGTGCATTTGTAACCCCTCCTCCCCCTCTTTTTTCTTCAGCTCTTTTACTTATACTTTTATTTTACTCCCATAAACACATGCACACAAACACTCATTCTCGCTCTCTCTCTATGTGATTTCACCATTGGTTATGGCCAAAATGTGTTGTATTCTTGCCACGCACTAGATAATTTGAATAGGTTACTTCCCCAAACAAAAGACACATAAGAGGACAAAAATATAACAAATTGGTGCATAAAAATCCCCAGAATGCATGAAATGACATGTCCTAGAAAGGTGTATTATGGTAATACATCAAATCATCTAATACAAATGTATGTAGAAGCCAAAATGTATAAAGTGTTCATTCGTTAGGAAAAAGATAGGCCACATGTTTCTTTGATAAGAAAGAGCATAAAAGAAAAAAAGCAACATTAGCCTGGCTGTAGAAAAGTGTTCATTGACAGTGTTTGTCACACTGTCAATGAAGTTAGAGCTGCAGATTAGTGTCTTGAATGTCTGCAAAGCCGATGTTTGTTTCTTTCCCAGGTCCATTTTTTTAAGCACCTTTAAAGGGTGTTAATGCAAAATACTGAAATATAATTGTTAAACTGTATTCTCAATATTTGTAGGCCTATCATAAGCCACGTAACAACTGCTCTTCGATTATCTCATCACTCATGTCACATGATTATGCAAAGTAAGTGAACAAATATCCACTGGGTATTAACTAAAGTAATGAGTAAATAACTATTTGAAATTTGCGATAGGTCGATAATAGAATAGAATCAAGTGTCTTTAATAAAAAGGGTCTGTGTGTCTGTTGTGGGAAAGAGGTATAGGCCTAATGTTTAAGATTGTGTATTTTCAATGCGTTGAAAGCAAACGATGAATGAGAGCTATTCTGGAGGAGGAGCAGGTCTACTCTACACGCAGCTATTCAAGGAAAATATGTGCTCCTGGGATAATCTGCTACACATTGCAGTGACTGCCTGCATTTTCAACAGTAGGCCTATGTCATGCATGAAATACCAATACTAAGTTGGTAATCAAGCCTGTGAGAATGAGGTATTGAGCCCCCAACTCACATGCGGGATGGGACGCACCCAAGGAGTGAACTTATAGAAAGCAGGAGGAGGCTCAGAGAGTTTAAGGTAAAGGATGTTTGTTTATTTACCCTTCCAAAAACATGCACAAGTCAAACAAACATATACAGCCTCTCCTCAAGCTGTTGCATTTCAAATGCCCAACCACCTATGAGACCCGAGCCTCTTCTTCTTCTTCTTCTTGTGGGGGTTTATTGGCGGTTGGCATACACACGGTTGCATTTACCGCCACCAACTGGACATTTACATAACTAGGGTATGAAGTTTCAACGGAGGAGTGACAATGAAAAGAATAATAATAATTGAGGAAATAAAGGAAAAAAATAAAATAAAAAAATAAATAAATAAATAATACTCTATGTGAGTAGCATTAACTAAATCCTAACAAAAAGTCCTGTGTTCTTGAGAAATTGAAATACAGATCTCCAGGCAGACGGCACAGAGAAGGAGAGTAAACCCTCAAGAGAGAGCCTGGCCTGCCCCTGTTCTCTAACCTCTTCCAGTAATATACCTCTTTCTATGCTGTACGCTGGGCAAACTAATAAAACATGTTGAACTGTCTCCATTTCCCTGCAGTTATCACAATGGCCCGTGTCATGTTTGCCAATTACATGAAGATGATGGTTCAGCCTAGTGTGGCCTATCCTAAGCCTTGTTATTATTTGCTCTTCTTTTCGGCTCCAGCTGCACTGTCTTCTGGTGGGCACCTGTTTTTGTATAGTGCGAAGGAAGCTACCCTTACTCTCCCTGTCCCACTGCCCCTGCCATTCGCCTATCATTTTAGTTACTATGATATGCTTAACTTCTGCTTTACTAAGTGGAATGTTAATCTGAATCTCAGAATTTAAAGCATCTTTAGCAAGCTGATCTACAACCTCATTCCCTTCAATACCTGAATGAGATGGAACCCATACAAAAATAACTAAAATATCTTGCTGATGCAGTCTAAAAAGACTTTGAAGAACATCATACAGTAGGTCAGGTCTGCACACTGACCTGCCGTGCAGAATACTAGTCAATGCTGACAATGAATCAGAGCAAATAACATTACACCTGGTCTTAACCTCTTCAATCCATTCTAGTGCAAGGCAGATTGCAAATAGCTCTACTGAATAAACTGCAAGGTGGTCAGAGAGTCTCTTTTGAATTTCTTTCTTATACTTTGGGATAAACACTGCAGCTGCAGTCTTCCCTGTAGCAGGGTCTTTAGAACCATCTGTAAAAATTTGAATCCCGTCAGGATATTTGGTGCGTATATGCACATTAGTGAGATGTCTCACATCTCTTTCCTCCTCAACCTCATCACGCATTTTAACTAAAACGATATCCACTGTGGGCATAACAAAAAACCAGGGAGGGGTATGTGGCAGTGGAACCACAGAACTATGAGACAACTTAGTTAGTCCAAGTTTTCCAGCTTGGCTATTCCCAATCCACCCAAAACTATTAAAGTTTGCTTTGCCGTGTTCCCAACACTGAGTCAGAATATGCTTAGTAGGGTGATCCTCTTTATGGCCTTGCAAGTTCGTCCAGTACACCATGGCCAACTGCTGACACCTCAAAACCAAGGGCATTTCCCCTGATTCTACCTGGAGAGCGGGGACTGATGAGGTCCTAAATGCCCCACTGCACACGCGTAAGGCCTGTGCTTGAATTACATCAAGTTTCTTCAAATGTGTCTTTGCCGCTGATCTATACGCAATGCACGCATAATCCAAAGTAGATCTGATAAGTGAAATATATACATGTTTTAACGACGTCATCGTGGCACCCCAGTCGCTCCCCACTAGGCACCTGAGTATATTTACTGCCTTTTTACACTTAACAACAATTCTCTGAATATGATCTCTGAAAGTCAGCTTACAGTCCATCCAAACCCCTAAGAACCTCACTACCTCAACTTGTTTGAGTGGCTGTCCATACAGAGTAATATGTACAGGGGGAACAATTCTTCTTTTGGTAAAGCAAATAACCTGTGTCTTTTCCACTGAGAAACGGAAGCCCCACTTAATGCCCCAATTCTCTACAGTACTAACTGCTGACTGGAGTTTCTGACTAATATGAGCTAAATTTCGCCCCCTGTACCACAGTGCTCCATCATCTGCATATAAAGATCTTCCAATATTAACGTCCATGTCTGAAAAAATGTCATTAATCATGATACTGAACAGCAGAGGGCTGCATACACTGCCCTGAGGGACACCATTATCCACATGATAAATATTAGAATGTGATTGTCCAACCCGCACCTCAATGGTTCTGTTTAACAGAAAGTCCATGACCCAATTATACAGTCTGCAACTTATTCCCATTGCTTTTAACTTAATAAGGAGCCCCTCACGCCATAGCATATTATATGCTTTTTCTATGTCAAAGAAAACAGCATTAACCTGCTCTTTATTTGCTTGGGCTTTCCTTATAGTGTCTTCCAGACACAGCACAGGGTCCATAGTCATCCTTCCCCTACGGAACCCACTCTGACATGAGCTGATTAAGCCTCTCTTTTCAACAATGTAAGTTAACCTATCTGTGGCCATTCGCTCCATTATCTTACATAGATTAGAGGTTAAAGCAATAGGCCTGTAGCTAGTGGCCTCACTCTTTTCCTTACCTGGTTTCAGAATTGGTACCACAACAGAATGCTTCCAAGCAGGTGGAATATTCCCTGTCTCCCATATCATATTAAAAAGTTGCAGAAGTACCATTTGCGCTTGAGGACATAGTTTCTCCACCATTATGTAACAAATTTCATCCTTACCTGGAGATGTAGACCTAACTCCGCTCATCGCCCGCTTTAACTCAAACATAGAAAATGGCACATCAAAAGAATTGTCTACATCAAGCTTCTTCTCTAAAACATTGGGATGCACCCTTACCATTTCTTCTCTAGCCTCTCTGGCCTCATGAGACAAATTATTTACACTGTGAATTCTAACAAATACTTTTGCCAGCGCTTCTGCTTTATCTTTATCTGTTCTCATAATTTCCTCATTAAACTGGATAGCCGGTAAAGAGAACTCCCTCCTAATTCCTCCCATTCTCCTAATCATCCCCCACACATCATTGATTGAGGTATCTCTTCCAATAGTGTTACAAAACGCTCCCCACCGCTCTCTCTTTGCCTTCCTTATAACCTTCCTGACCATAGCTTGAGCTCTTTTATACTCAACCAGGTCAGCAAAAGAGAAAGTTGATTTGACCTTTTTAAAAGCATTATTTCTTACCTGTATTGCTTCCCTACACTCATCTGTCCACCAAGGTACCATTTTACGCTGCCCACATCTTGTTGTTTTCCCGATGAATTGAAGGGCCGAAGAGTGCAATATCTCTGTAATCCTGCTGTTAACATCATTGACATTTCCATACTGTTCTACATTAAAACTCATCAATCTAGCACTACAATTCATACTAAAGTCATCCCATTTAGCTTTTTTTTTAAGTCCCATCTAGGGAAGGTTACATCTTCAGTGTGGACTGTCCCCACTCCAATCTCACACAGTATAGGGTAATGATCACTACCAATACAATCATCCTGTATGACATTCCATTTAGAACATCTAGCAAATTGCGCAGAGACCAAGGTAAGATCTATAACTGTCTCCCGGCCACTTGAAATATCAATTCTTGTACCCCTCCCATCGTTAAGGCAAATAAGGTCTCTTTCCTCTAGCACTTCCTCCACTACCTTACCATTACTATTGGTTTCTGTACTCCCCCACAGTGTGCTATACGCATTCAAGTCTCCACACCAAATCATCTTATGGGACACATCACCCAGGAACTCATCAATAACACCTTTGTTTAATGCTTCACAAGGGTTGTAATAGTTAACCACCAGAAAGTTGGAATTACCTATCCATACCTCAATGATTATCCCCTTCACCTCTCTACTTACCTTAATAGTTCTGTAGCCCAGACCCTGCATGACATATACCGCCACCCCTCCACCAGGGCCCTTCTCCCTATCCCTGCGCACCGATACATACCCTTGCAGCACAAAGTCCAAATGAGGCCTAAGCCACGTCTCTTGCACACATATTACATTAGGCCTGGCATCCAAATTTTCCACAAACTTCTTAAATTCCTGCCCATTAGAGCAGAGACTTCTAGCATTCCACTGTAAGATGCTGAAAACCATTAAGAACTTCCACATGATGCTGGCTGTGATGCTGATTGAACACCTTGTTGAATATTTAAAATTCTGCTTATTTCTTCAAATGAAACTTCCGCCCCTACAGAAAGATGCCTTCGTGCAGCCTTAACGATGATTTTAATCTTCTCACTTTTCTTTTCTGTCAATGCTGTACAATTTATGACTTCAGCGAGAAATGCCAAGAATTTCACGCTATCCACTTGTATCATTTCCTTACCTGTGGGCCTAGAGGTTTCCTTGCTACGCTGATATGAAACGTTATGATATTGCCCCTGGGGTCCTGTTTCAGCTTTTCTTTTCCCATCCACTTTCTGAATAGCCTCTGCATAAGTAAGTTTCTCCTCTACCTTTACTCTTTGTACCTCAGCCGCTCTTTTGTGTGCTTGGCACCCCTTGTATGCCGCGCTATGTGATCCTCCGCAGTTGCAACATTTGACGCTAACGCCTTCCTGACATTGACCGTACTCATGATCTTCTCCTCCGCATTTGCCACATCGCTTTTTTCCCCTACAAATGGCTGCCACGTGCCCAAACTTCTGGCATTGAAAACATCGCAGTGGCGGTGGGATGTATGGACGAACTTGAAAACTCATATACCCAACTCTAATCCTAATTGGCAGTACCTTCTCATCAAAAAACAACAGAATAGAAAGACTCTCCTTTTTAACTTGTTCTCGGGTGTCAGCAGCCTTCTACATTTGACCACATTTGCTCCTGACACATTTCTCAAAATATCCTCGCACGACAGGTCTGTGGACACTCCTGTTACTACTCCAAGCTGTAGTTTTTTACGCTCTCATTCAATACATTTGATTTTCTTTCCTTCCATCTCATTCATCCCAAGTAACTTATCCCGCTGTGTAATGTTGGAACACTCAATGATTAAGCTACCATCCCTTAATGGTGTAACCCTTACTGTCCCTACAGCTTCATGAAGTGCTTAAGTTATTTTCAGGGGGTTGATAGAGCTAGGGGAATCAAACTGTACTTTTACCTTCAAGTCAATTTGCCTTGCCACTCGCTTTGCATCGCTATCTTTATCTAACTCTGTGTGAACATCATCATGACCTCGTTTGTTTTCTTTCTTCTTTCCCTTCGTTTTAACCTGCCACTCCTGTTTTGAATTTCCCTCGTCTACTGCTTCCATCTCTACCACAGAATCTACATCACTTCCAAGAAAACTACCATCACCATCACTTCCCTCCGTCTCCACTCCATTTCCCTCATCCAAGAACTCGCCATTTGCGCCACTAATCTCTCCCCTTTTCCGAGGGGACCGACTCCGCTCCCGATGGTCTGTGCTTCGACGAGACATCCCACCCCCGGCTCAACTCGGCTCGATTTCTACAGATCGTTCCTGCCTGCTGTCACGCTGCGAACCGCGAACCGCCTCCCGAAGATCGACCCGAGCCTCAATCCAGTCTCTCCATTAAATAGGCCTACCAATCAGAGGCCAATTGGGAGAGCCCACTTGGATAGGTGACACATCAATACACCATGAACAAGTATCAAACACCACAGAAAAATAGCCCCAACAGTATCTTCATAAAACGATGCATACAAATATATATACACACACACACAACACAATCTTTGACATAAATCACAACAACCATAACACCGACACTCTGAAGCACAAACACTACCTCACCGACCCCGCCATTAGCAAACCAAATGAACTGTCCCGGAACAGAAAATAAAGCCCTGGTTCCCATGCGGCACGCGTTCTCCATGGACCAGTTTGCCGGACGGACAGGAAGAAGGGTAGTTGAATTGTTTGTAATTGTTTAAGTGTTTGGACAAACAAATGAGTGTATGGTCAACTGGGAATTATGTGTCATGTAATTAAATGAAGTGTATTAAACTGTGGCGCGTGGTTGTTTGTAGTGTGGTGCTATGTGTGTATGCAAAGGTAAACAGGGCTAAATGGTAGGATCTGGGGAAATGCGACCCTTGCTTTTCACAAAGCCTAATATCAATTGTGTGTGTAGTGTAGTGTGTCTTAGAAAGTGTAGCCTTTCTAAGATGTCTACCTTAATGATTTTCTTAAACTTCCTTTGTAGGACTT
The DNA here is from genome assembly GCA_027123545.1 of Trisopterus esmarkii. NCBI lineage: Eukaryota > Metazoa > Chordata > Actinopteri > Gadiformes > Gadidae > Trisopterus > Trisopterus esmarkii. Next base: position 16,337,975 of record JAOPJL010000034.1, on the reverse strand, counting down.
ACCACAGATTTTTTTTTTATTTAGGACTTACATTTTTGCTTTTACATGCTGCTTTCACATATGGTTGTACAACCGTCTATTCTACGGATGTGCCGTAGCTAGCTGCTTTCACATATGGACGTACAAACATCTATTCTACGGACGTGCCGTATATGTGAATGACATATCCTGACGTTGGACCTCCTGAAAAAATACTACCCTTGAGGTAGTATTTTCTCCGGCGGAAATGCTAATTACCTTATATGTGAATGAACAGTAGAATGTTGGCATTTCACACCAGTTTAGTGGGCGTGTTGATGACGCTTCGGTCTATGTTTGCATGTCATTAAGTAGCACCCGCACTGCCTAATCGATAATTAGTCTATAGACTTTTGTTTGCTGAATGGTTTAATAAATATTTTAATGTGGCACTGCTTTTCAGAGTCATTCGTGGTGAAAGCTAAATGATAGGTCTTACCGTAACCCTCAAAGTACACATCATACAATAAATTACAATGCATGAGTTCACAGCTGCACGTGTATATAGAAAATGTTTTTTATTATTATGTTACACCTTTCCTGCTGTCAGCTCCCAAACCGTAGTCAAGGAGCACAGGAGGACATTCCCTCTAGGGTCGATGTTCTCTCAGGGGTAACGGCAGTGGGTCTGCTTATAGGTTTGAATATGGTCGGATTAAAGCAGACTCGTTCATTATTTCACTAAACTGACACACGCTACCGCTTGCTCTCCTCGCTCGTCCTCTAACACACACACTGCCATTTTCGGCAAATCAAATCAACTACATTTGTCCCAGTGTTTGTTAGATGTGAAATGAAGCCCAAAAAAACGCTCTCTTCCTCCAGTAACGCAGTTGTTCGCGATGCCTTTCTTGTTTGTCGTTTCTTCTATTTGTCTAACTCATGCTCCAATCTTTCATCGATCGATGTGGATGGTATACAGAATATATGTATTGCTGCAGCAACATTTAACATAATTGTGATGAGTTCTATTGAGTTCTAGTTATTTTGCCTGCATGTTGTCTGCGGGCAAACCAAAACAAACCCAATGTCCCAATCCCGCCTCTTGTGAACCTCGACCCTACGTCATATCCCGCCCCCCTTAAGCAGCCGGAGATACTAATGACTGAGCGACACCAATCTCTGCCTATCGGGCATCAAGTGGATAAGTGTGAGCGACCCCCACAGTCAAACCTCCTGCTCCACTAATGCAGAGAAAAGACAGAGGTCATATGTGAAAACGGCATAGATTCATAGAAAGATTAAATAAACTCTTTATCATATGATATTTCTACAAAATATTCAGGAATGACTCGATCCATCATTTGTTGTTACTCACTGCGTAGTAGGCCGGGAGCCAGGTCTACTCCTCAGGATGTTTTTTGCTACCTTTTTTTCACTGTTATTTCTTATTGTCTTATACCTTGGGCCATCACAAGTTGGTAATGACCACCCCCAACTCGGCCCCGTTTGGTCTCAGGGGCCAAAAAACACCCTTTTTGGAAAAAGATTTTGGCGGAATGATGTAATTGTGAATATTAAGGCACTGCATCTACATAAATGGTCATATAACCATAAAAATGTGCATGGTGTATCCTGACACATAGGGGAAACTAGCAGAAAAAGATTCTGGGGATTGCTGCCTTTTTGCTGTCAAATCTGACCCTCAACATTGCCCAAAACACAAAAAAATGTCTGTCCGCCTGACAAATTGTCATCAAAAGTGATCATTTTCAAGCATTTTATTATACATATCACTGCCTCAAATGTATGTGAAAAACTTCCCAAGGTTATAAGCTTCAATTTAAGTCCAAGATGACCTTTCTATCAAGAAGATTACAGCTGGTATAACCAAAGTTCTCCACTGTACCTCAAATCGGAGAAAACAGAACTTTCAAGCATTGCCATTCCATATGGGATTAAGCATATGTTTTGCATATAAACAATATTCTTTAAAACAGTTGAGACTTGATTTAATGTACTGCTACACTATATGAAGTGAATTGCATGAAAAGTGAGTAATTTTATGCCCCTAGGTGGACTGGGGTCAGGGTGCAACATAGGGTACAATCACATAAAATCAATTAACCAAATGTAAGATTTATTGAAGTCCACAAGGTCATTGTAACACAGGGAGTAAAGATGACTCTAGTGTGCAGTCTGTTATCAAAAAAACTTCAAAAGAGTAAACGTTAGTAACCTTCTGTACAGGTAGACATTCTTTACAGCCAAATGGCAAAACTAAAATACAGCTCAAACATAAAATAGAAAATATTTTGAATATGTACAACTAGCATGACAACTGGTCATGTATTGCATTAGTGTAGAATACAAACTCTCAATCATCATTTTCCTCTTCCTCTTCCTCTTCTTCACCTATATTCATATGAATATCATCAGTCAAGTCATCTTCATCAGTTTCCTTTTCTGCCAAGACATCAACCAGGGCTTTGGGGATGACGTCACCCTCAAACCATAATGGTTCTAGCTTGCCTGTCTCTGTGTTTATGTGAAATCCATGGTCAAGAGGGCTTGGGATTTCCGGGTAGTGCTCATGAGCCCTCTTCCAGGCGCATACTTGAAAGTTTACTCTTTTCATGTGCTGTAAGAGGACCCTCTTGCAAGGTGGGAAGGTTGAGAGGTCAACAGAGAGACCCTGTCGGAGCTCAAGACTTGAGCCACACATCTTCTTGATTTTAATCTCTCTTGCCTCATCAACTTTCTTGATTCGACTATTAAAACCGTAGAGGCGACAGGTGAACTCTTGAACACCGCTGAGAATTTGTTCATCGAGCTCCCAAGAGTTCCCCACTTCCGCAAAGATCTGAATAAACTTTGAGTTCTGATTAAGAATCTTTATTGGACGGACCTTCCCTTTGCCTTTGAATGCTGAAGTGCAGTCAGCACCAGTGAATGCATGCAAGGCCAGAAGAGCTGAAATGTGTTCCTGTGAAAAATCCTCAGCCAGCTGGTTGATGTTGATTAGTCTATCTCCCATGTCAAAGATGATGTTGACAGTTGATGACTTGGCATAATGCAGGAGTATGAAGAAAATGTCAGAGTCTTTTGCTCTGACTCTAACTGTTCTGATGTGAGGCATTTCTGTTTGGATATACTGCAGGTAAATGATCACCCTCACATCTGTTTCTTCATGTTTTGAACAGATCTCTGGTAGAAGTTCTTTTGACACAACTCCAGCATTGCATTCTATTTTGAAAGCTTTACCAGCCTCTATGAAAATGACAGGCCTTCGGATGATGTTTTCCATCATATCATGAGAGCTCCAGTGATCCAGAAGTAAATGAATGAATGCCTTCTTGTTTTCATCATTTGTGAGAAAACCTTTCCAGTCAGCGGGTCGATGAACATTCAGCCCACTAACTATAAAATGTTCACCACAACCTCTTCGATCTCTCTCAGCTGATTTTGGTGAATAAAGACGGTCAATGTAGGTGTCTGTGCTGAACACTGTTTCAGCTGCAGCAGGTAGACTTTTGAAGGTGCGCTCTGATATAGCCTTCATTGTCCGTGGTACATCGCTCATGTAGAATGAGGAGTTTCCATCTTGAATGAGAGCACATTGGCTTGGAGAAGGAAGTTGTGCATTTTCAGCATCTTGGATCATGTGATTCATTCCTTTTGCTTTGTTGTTTTTTGCGAAAAAGCCATCGATTGTTGAGATGGAGTATGGTGTCAGAGTCAAGGGATATGTCATTAGGTCAGAGATGCTTATTTGTGACTTCAGTTGTTGTGATTTGATGAAGATCTGAAAGATAAACCCACTTGTGGCCTTGTATTGGATCACTTTCTGGTTTGATGCCACAAGCTTCCTCTTAGGTGTGGTCGATGACATTGTCTTGAATCTGTTCCGCTTGATGGGTTCAAAGAAAATAACCTTTTTTGTTTGAAGTCGATCACGGATGAACTTCTCTTTTTGAGTTTTGCCATTTTTCAGGGCATTCAGCACATCATAGCGCACCTCTTTTGGCATAGCTGCTCCTGAACTCAAACTTGTCAAGGGCTGAGAAGTCTCAAGCTGAAATGGATTGATGAAACTCTGAAAAGCTTGCACTGTTTGCTGCACTTGCTCCTCAGATCGAGTGATTTCACGTGGTCTAAGATCTCTTTGTTGCTTCTCTGTATGTTCGCCTCGGCCACTTGTCATTTCCCACATGGCTTCTACAAACTCTCCTTTGGCATGGGCAGTCAGGATATGACGCTGGCTTGCTTCATAGTTACTGGTTATTCCACAGATCCCAGCAGAATATGTCCCAGACCCAGAGTTTGACTTGAGCCATTTCATGGCTGTCTCTTCTATTGTTTTGTCTGTGTGGCAGCGGTTACCTGGGATATGAGATCTGGAGACACTGATTGCTCCAGCGCGCAAAAGTTTTTCTGATCCTGGATGTGTTTCTTCAATGTGCTCAAGAAAATATCCCAAGTATGTGAGGAATCTTGCATAGTTCTGCTGGTCTGAGCAGAAGAAGAGATCTGGCATGTTGTTTAGAGCAGCTTTGTATCCTTCATAATCATTCATTTTGATTGCCTTATTCATTGACAGGACGAGCCAGACGCAGTCAATGTATTCCATCCAAAACTGTCCAGTTTCTCCCAGCTCCCCATTTCTCACTGCTTCTTTGAATGCATGATATTCTGCCATGTGGTGAGATAGGCCTACATCATCTGATGATAGAACATCAGTAAGAGTAGATTCATTCAGAGTGAGCTTTTCCAGTAAAGCAGTTCCTTCGAGAGAGTGGTTCATGAGTTTCCAGATACTTGTCATAGAGAAGTCTCTCTAGAGCTTCCAGCATGGATTTGTGGGTATTTATTGCTCTGTCCCAATTCTTCCCATCAGTGACCCCAGCCACAGAGCCAGTGGTGATCAGATTTGCTTCCAAAGCCACTTCTACCCATCCACTTCCTTGACAGTATCTTTTGCCTATGCCTTTCAAGTATGCTCCACAGCAATGGAATGTACCAATGAGGATGATATGGTTTTGGTATTTTTCAGGTTCATTCCATACTAGAGGATATGCTTTCATGCAAACACCTAGATCAAATGTACAGATGGTATACTCTTGTCCAGCCTCAGAAGATGCAGCTTGGCTGCATCTGAGGCATTCTTGAATAGTTGCCAAGTCAGTTATGGGAGCATTGATCATGGGATAGTACCCAATTGTGGTGAGGCATTTTGGAGACTGGCCAGTAAGAGACACCCAGCCTGACAAACCCAAATTATATCAGTATCTGATGATTTTGATTGGGTATATGTGGTTGAGTTATTGGAACTAGATGACACCAAATTGGTTGGTTCAGATCGTTTCCGTTTGTAGTAAGTTGGCAACTCTGTGAAAGGACTTTTAAATGATCGCTGTTTTTTTGTAGAGTGTTAGGATCAAACTCTTGAGTTGGCTGTTCTGGGGTAGGGGAGTTGATATCTGCACAGGACTCTTCTGTAGGCTGTGCTGAGGAAGGTGCTTCTGCATCCACACAGGAACCAAGATCTTGCATGTAGATCCCCGCGGCGGTATGAATGGACCCTGCCCCATATACATCTGATACCAGCTGATCAAAATTGTCCCAGTCACTGTGGAAGACTGCCCCATCAGGCTGCCTCTTAATAACATCTGAGTTACTGACTAATGAAGCACTTTCAACAATTGAATTTGCCAGAGCTGTTTCAAGTTCAATTGAGTATGTGTATGACTCACAGTGACCAAGCCTATTTATCAAAGTGGTGATGCTCTTGGATCTGAATAGATGGCGTAGTGTCATACATAGCAAGATGTGTTTTTTCATCTTCCATTGACCTGATGTAACTGCTCTGCAGATGTCTTGAGAAATGGATGATGCCAGACTTTCCTCACGATATGAGGGCTTCTTATCTCCACAAATGAGGTGTAAAATGAATTGTAAAACCTCTGAAGGAATCTCCTCATTTGGATCATGGAGATCATGAGCTCTCGGAGGCCAAGGTAGTGGCTCAGAGGTTTTAAAGGCTGTTACAATTTTCTTATGGAGATCATGGCTGACCTCTTTGCTCCAATCAGTAATTCCCAACTCATAAGCTGAACGCACTGTCGTCTTAATGGATTCTAGGGATGTACAAAACAAAAATGTGTCTTTGAATGGGCAGGATGAGAAGTCGATATAATCTTTCAGATCAGGGCAGCATTCGATTTTTTGTCTCAGGTTATGGCTTGTGATCTCAGCAACAGGTGCTTCACCTAATTCTGTTAAGGTTTCATTATACAAAGTTTTGAGATGAGCAAGTTTAACAACCTGACTCTTTTCGATAACTTCAGTTTTTATATGGTCATGCACCCGAGCAAAAGCTTTACTGATCAGTGCCTTCTTTGAAGCTATTTCAGATGCTGCAGCTAAAGTGTCAGGCTGGGGTGCTCGCTTTACCATGTACTGCTTGCGACAGCATTCATGAAACTGTGCCTCCTTGGCAAAAAGGTCAACTCCTCTAATTTTGCACAGCAAGTCTTCATCACAGAGTTCTGTAGCTTTTTTCTCTATATTTTTGTATGCATTTGATTGGAATTTCTGCAAGCTGTATCTTTTGCTGGACACTTGCTTCACTGAACTACTTCTGCAGAATATACAATAATTGCCGAACAAAACTGAAGAATCCATATGCTCTCGTGTCTGTCTAAAGGAGACATTTTCTGTTTGACACTTGCTTAAAGCACGGAGAGCACTGCGGAAAAACATGCGTCGACAGTTTTCATGATACCCACAATCAGAAGACAATTCATCAGGAATTGATTCTAAAACATCTTGCATACCACCACAATCAAATGTTTGTGCTTGAAGTTTCTTTTTCATTTCATGGATAGCAGTAAATGCACTCAGTGGATCAGCCTTAGAAGACAAAGGTATGAACTTGTCATTTACTGTCCCCTGGTAACCATGCAGGATGCAGTTTTCCAGAGATGGCTGAGGTGGAGGCTTCTGCTATGAAGAACTAGGGCCAGCTGTCCATTCTTCATCCTTTCGTTTTTTTGGCATGTTGACTGGTTTAGATATATTGTTGCATTATCTGAAAATCAGTTTCTTCATTATAACACTGAAATCATTGTATTCAATGTGCAAATATACTGTGAGATCCCATGTTTCATATTTCATTGAAGGCTAGCCTCAAAAACAGACTGATGATCTGGGCCCAGTTTTTCAAAAGTAATCCAGTGGGATTTCGGATAACGGATTGGATCAAATCTTGAAAATGGGTTGCTCAA
>JAOPJL010000034.1:16300177-16312391 GCA_027123545.1 Trisopterus esmarkii | reverse complement strand
TGGGGGGGGGGGGGGGGGGGGGGGGGGGGGGGGGGGGCGGCCCCCCCCCCCCTGCCGTCATTTCCCACTGCGGCTGATTGAACACAGATGGACAGGGTTGTACTCCAAAATCAAAGCTTACCTTCACCTAAGGGAACAGATGGGTTTGTAAATTCCCCACACCATTTCCATATTATGAAATCAGATGCCCACAGTAAACTGGTTTGTTACCACCCACTTAAAGGTGGATCCTTTCTTCCAACAGCACTTGTGCTAGAAAGAACATGGCTTTGTGGGGCAAATAAAACAAGGCTGCTGCGGGAACAACAACTTTTAATACTCCACATTCGCTGGTGTTCTTTGAAGTGGAAGTTTAAATGCCGACATGATATTGTCAGGGGAGTTTGTGTGTGCGTGCTCTTAAGTGTGCTATGGTCAGAGGCTTTGCCAATGTGATTCGCAAATAATATGTTGCCGTTGTTTGTGAACTTGTAGTTAAATGGAAATGCAGCGCGCAGATGATTTTTTTAAGAATAAGTTTTGTGAGCATCATGTAAATTCTTCCTTGATTGCTAAGGCCTAAGACCTGAACACCCTGATCAAAATATCAATCATATTCCTTTTAAACTGTTATTTTCCTCTTCTCCAAGTCGATCAAGGTTTTATTTAAAGGTTTCTAGAGCTCCTGCCTCTCGGCATACAGAGCCTTAACCGTGAGAGGCCAACACCTTGCAGTTAGCTTGTTGAAATTTAAAAGCTGTGACTGTTGTGTGGCTGTCTTGTTTTTCCTTTGCCCTGGGGCCCACCCCAGGAGGTGAAGTCATAAACCTGGCTGGGAAAGTGGAACTGGTTTAAGGGTGGAAGCCTGAGTAAATCTCTCTGTGAAAACACATGACTTCACTACACCTGTCATCACTAATGCTAGCTAAATGGTTAACGCCTGGCTAGCCCTTAACTAATGAAGCTCTTGAAGTGAATCATTATGTTTACCAAGTCATCGAGGTGGAAAATAAGCATAAAAAACATACCCCTTTGTCCTACTCCTTTTAAAAGGTATTCCTTCAAGATGTTGACTGGTGACTTATTGCCCCCCTGACTTGATGCACATCAAAGCATACATCAATGAACACTCAAAAGAATTTGTCAAATGAACAGTGATAAAATTAGGTCTGGTATCAATACTGCAAGGAAACTAGCTGTTCATCTGGCTTTCATTCAAACCTTGCATTGGCTTTGTTTAGCAGCCAAACCACACTTAATAGCTTATCCTTTTTTTCCTCAAATGACTTGGTGACTCACAGTAGCAATAGTATCCTTACCGTAAAGTGTATTTATATTTTCAATTTGTAAGGATTGAGTAGTGTTACACAGTAGGTGGTACTAGATAAAGAATGTTCTGTACTGAGAGCCTCATTATAAAACATTCTCCCGCTGACTTTGAGGATATTAATAATAGAAAAATTAGCAGCTTATTTTGGACACTCATTATTAATTGATGTTTGCGGTCAAACTTACACCAGTTGATTCTGCAGGTGAAGAAGTGTGCTGAATTTTTCATCAAATTATTGCACAGGTCCAATATGCTTTAACCATATTGAACAGTGATCCTCAATGGCTGCCTGTTTAGGTGGAACAGGTTGAAATTGAATTGGTTCCGTCTTACATGGCGTGGCTGTAATCACCAACACTAACCGTGTCCATAGAAATGTACTCCAGCTATTTTATTGAACTATGCCAGCCCTTCAAATCAGATCTAAAATCCGTCCAAATCCAGCCAACATTTGTAAGTCATGGAAACTGCAAATGTGTATGTTTACAGTACATTTTTAAGAGAAACCTTTATTGTTACAAAAAAATGTTGCATGAAGGAAAGCAAAGAGATTTAAGAGCTTCACAGTGCTCTTTTCAATAATTCATGCTGGTTTATGACATTTTTATATTCAATTTGTATATTATTATTCATTCATGTACAAAAAAATTGTGTGTAGCAATGTGGAAACATTTTTTGCAAACTCTATTAAAACCCCAAGGGTTTATTACTTATTTATTATTATTTAGGATACGATTTTTACTTAAATAAAAATGGTGGAGGCATTGTGTTTTCAATTAAGCATGAGAAACAGGACAGCAGAATTTGATCTAAATCAATATAATTATTTTTTAAGGATGTTTGAATCCTTTTAGAACCCGGATTATATTATACTTACATTGCCAAATGTTTGCACAAAAAGTATTGAGCAACACCACCATTGTTTTCTCAGATTAGGCAAATCCACCCTAATCAATGTTATTCTTACAAATTGTCTGTTAAAATATTATGCTACTGGTGTCTTTTGCAATGAAGTTAGTGACCACTGTGTTGTTGCATCTGTTAGGAAACTACATTCACTCAGTTCATTGACAAACATGCCCCCCCTGAGGAGATATAGAGTCAATCTTAGAGCGAATCTTATCAGACAGAGAGATGGTGCCTGGTCCATGGCTAAACAATGCGATGATCCCGGGTCCTGGAATAACTACAGGGCATTGCGAAATAAGTACACAAAGCTGCTAAAGGTGACCATTACTTAAATCTATTAAATTAAGATCTAAATGACCCCTGTCCATTTTGGAAGTTGGTGAAATCCACAGAGGGTACTGTGGAAAAACCAGCTCTCCCTGATGTGTTAAAAATAAATCAATGCGAGATTAAAGGCAAAGACAATGTAATCAATGCATTTAATGATCATTTTACTAAGGCAGCAGCAATAATTACATCCTATTTTTCACTATCTGAAAGACCTGTAATGCCTCAAAGTGTAATATCTTCAAGTTGCTTTAATTTTATTACTATTACACCTTCCCAAGTATAAAAAGCCTTCTCTAAACTGGACATCAAAAAATCTACTGGCCCAGACAAAATTGAGCCCTTTTTCTTGAAGGCGGCAGCAAATGTAATTGCCAGCCCAATTGCCTCAATTTTTAATCTCAGCCTTACCAGTGGGGAAATCTCTAGCTCCTGGATGTCAGCTACAGTTCTCCCACTGCTGAAAAGTGGTGATCTCTCCATTCCAGACAATTATCGCCCCATTTCTAGGCTGTCAGTAGCTGCTAAAATATTTGAATCCCTAGTAAATGAGCAGATTAAACATTATTTGTCAAGAAATTGTATTTTAACTCCCACACAATCAGGATTTAGGTAATGTCACAGCACAATCACAGCCACTACTTTAGTCACTAATGACATAACTGCTTTGGATAATAAGAAATCCTGTGCTGCTCTTTGTTGACCTGTCTAAAGCTTTTGATTGTGTTGATCATGCACTCCTGTTACATCTTCAGCGTATTGGTTTCAGTGCCACAACACTGAAGTGGGTTTTAGATTATTCATCTGGGAGAACCCAGTGTGTATCTGTAGATAATAATAGTTCTGCTTTAGTGGAGGTGAAGATGGGTGTGCCGCATGGATCAGTATGAGGGCCTATCTTGTTCACCATCTATATTAATGACCTGTGTGTTGGCCTAGACCCAGAATAACCAATAATCTGCCTAAAAAGCTTAGACCAAAGTTAAGTTTTTACCTCAGACTGAAAAAGTATTTCCCTTGTGCTGCCAGGTTAAGGCTGGTTGTACCTTTCTATCTATTTTAAACTATGGTGATATATTATATATGCATACTCCCATTTCGGGTTTTTTTTAAGTTAGATGTAGTGCATCATGCAGCATTACATTTTGTGACTGATACAAAAGCAAGAACACACCACTGCAATGGTCAAATGGACTTCACTCTCACTTAGGAGGCAAAGCCATGTTCTAATTTTTATTGCTAAAACATTGGTTGGTAAACTTCCACCATACATTTGTAGTCTGTTAACACGCTACACCAGTGCTTACAGCACTAGGTTGGTAAACAAATTGGTCCTAAACATCCCAGCTATATGTTACAGAATTAGGTAAGACTTCCTTCAGCTTGTAAGCGCCATACGCCTAGAATGACTTTCAGATCAGAATAGATCTGAAATCATTGCCCTCCATTGATGTTTTTAAAAAATTGCTTAAAAACAACTTTAATAGAACAGTGTCACTGTTTCTAGCTTTTTCTCTGTCTCATTAACACTTTTAAATGTATTCTTGCTTGTGGTCTATGTCTTCTCTGTTCTTAAGCTGTACTTGTCTTCTTGTATACTTGCTTGTGCTTTTTGTTTGCTTATGCTTTGCTTTCAGTCTGTCTGTGGTCTATGTCATTTCTGTACTGTAACTGTACTCGTCAGCTATCTTGGCCAGGACTCCCTGGAAGACAATATATTATATCTCAATGGGACCTTCCCTTTAAAGGTCAAATAAAAATAAATAAAATAAAATTAGACAGAAAAACTGAGATGTTGAGATGCAAAGAAAAATAACCGCATGAGAATCTTAAAAAGGCAGCGTTACAGATTTACAACCAGGAGGTCTGGTGTTTTTGTGAGTGAGGGGGAGAATAACGTAATAACTAACCCTTTAAGCTATATTATAGCTTATACAAGTTGCCCATAGTTTCCAGTGCCCCTTTTCACCTCCAACATTTAGTCTTTATTCGGACAGAACCATCTGTTGATCCATTCCCAGGGTAAACCAGCCATGACAAAGCTATCCAAGTAGTATTTTCTGTTGTCTCTTGACGTTTTACTATGCAAGTCTCCATATCTCTCAAAGTCTCTCCTTCTTGTTCTCTATCTTTGCCTGTGCTCCTTCTGGCCATCTCTCTAATCCAGTTTCCCTTTGTCTCTATCTTTCCTGTTCCCCTCTCCTCCCTCTTTCCCACCACCACCAACACTATAACCTGGCCTCCTCATTTTTAAAAGCCACATGCTCCCCAGCCCGTCTGGCTCAGTTGCACCCTGCCAATGAAGGCCTTTTTATTGGGCTGAGATTGAGTGCAGCCAAGCAGGGACTGGATAGGGCTGAGACTGGGGCCAACCACACCACACCCCACCCCCCTCCCCCCACCTCTCTGCTCCCCATCCTCCCCAACTCTGACTGCACAGCCCACTCCACATGCCTGCTCTGGTCTGGCCCTGTCGCCTACAAGGAGATTACTTGTCTCTGCTGCCCTTAATTGCCGGCAGCAGCTGAAAAGAACCAGAGAGAGAGATGGCGTAGGAACAGAGAGGGACAGAGACAGATGACGGAACAGAGTTGGCTTGTTGAGCTCTTACTTGACAGGCTCCAAATGGTCAAAATGGTTTGGCTTCCCCGCTGTCAAAACCTCAACGCTGCATCGGTTAGGTTTTATTGTGACCAATGCAAGTTATTTTTTTCCTTCGCTCTACCTCATCAATGGCAGGGCTGCACCACCCGGGGTGCTACTATGGGTCTCGCTGAAAGGAGATGAGTACAGGAAGAACCAAAGGGGCTGATGCAATATTCACACTGGCTGTGAACCTCGGAGAAGCAGGGCGTGCGGGTTGCTGTGCCCTCTCGCGGTCCTCCAAGTCGCTATTATTCATTACCGCCAGAAGCTTTCCTCTAGTCGACCGCCTTGCCCCCTCTTCCTGTGGATCTCCTGTTATTACAGTCTAGTATTGTTGCAGCCCCTCTGGCTGCATCCCAGCAAATTGAAAATAATGGAAACATTATTGAGTTGGCAGTCTTGGAGGCAAATTGTTTAAACAGTAGGATGCTTTTTTTTATTTAACGTCGTTCCGTAGACTTGTTATGCTCGGTTGTGCTATTTGATTTTATGTTATGTTTCGATTTGGTCGGTAAGTCTCATGATCCAATACTTTTTAAAAATATGATAAAATGTCAACATGCTGAGTTTGCATTAAAATCTCACCACAAAAAGTAAATCCTTTCCAGGTGCATTTCTTTGATATTTTACATTTGATGTAATTATTCTTCCCATCACAGCTAAAGTTGAGCCATTATGTTCTTCTGAGAGCTCTCATTGGATGGTCAACATTAGCCCCTTCAAACTTGCACTTTAACCCTTAACTTATCCAGATATTAAAGGGACACTTCACCAATTAGCATTTAGCTTTGTATTGTTACAAACCCAGTCATATTTTTGAATGGTCTTGCATTATTCCCCAATTTTCCCTTGAGAAGGGAGAGCTCCGTATCTACCTCTAACACTTCCTGTTTATAGGAGGGAGTCTATAAAAAATTCAAGCACTCATTCCAGTGGGTGGGACTTAGGGTTTATTGTATAAACGATATAGAGAGTACACCGGTGTGAATTTGCGCTATGGTAAGGATTTTGACAATACCGTGAGACCGGTAGATCACACAAGCACTAAAGAAGCAATGATGTAGAACCAGAGACGCAGTCCTTTATTCATAGTAGGCCTACCATCCCGAGGCACACACAGCTTTTGGCCGTGTTCTATAAGACATTAGAAGGGTGCTCCGGCAGGAAACCTGGAGCTCTATCTAAATATAATATATAGACATCTATAATGTAATATAATATATAATATCTCTGTGCGCCTGGATGATATTATGAATACGACTGCGTCGGGTTCTCCGACATCTCTGGTCCTTCCACATCAATCTGAAGTCGTGGTTCAATCTGGACTTCAGAGAGTCACAGTCAGTTTCTTTCCACAATTCCTTCTCCACCTTGGCCAAGAATCAATACACAGGTCTCATTTTGAAAACCTGCACCCACAAATTACATTCCGCACCCGACCAGACCCGCTATAAATTTATATTGACGCCCGACATGCAACCAAAGGAAAATTAGACACATTAGATGGAACGCCGGGGAATTACACTACCTGGTGTTTGGCGTGGTGCTTTAGAAAAAAGCACATCATCCACTGTGGACGGTTTTAGTTGACTCCTCCACTCCTGAATACCATCCAGCACTGGATTTTCTCGCTTGCAATCGCAAAACCTGCGACCGACCCGCACCTGTGTCCGACACAGTACTACATTATTTTCCACCCGTTTCATCCAAATTGTGCGGGTCACCGCCGGACTCTGGGCGAGATAACCCCCACTACGAGTCTTTACTTGTTGTGGAAGTACCAGAGACGTCCGAGAACCCGATGCAGTCTTTAATTCGAACACAGCTTTTGGCCGTGATATTATATTATATTATATTATATATATATATATAAATATAATTTAGATATAGAGCTCCTGTAGTCTGCAAACGGCAACAATCACCTTCTCCTCCTGCTGCGATTCACTCTGGACTGCAGCGAGTGAACACACTCGTCTTCAATCCAAAAGCGCCAAAAAGTTACTATTCAACTACATATATGACACACTTTCAATACAGATTAATGTAAATAAAATTCTCCTTTAACGAGTTGGTCTATGTGATAATACAAATGTCTGAATCAGTTGGACCGTACATTAAACAGATTTTCCCCGAGATTTTTTGCAAAGTTCATAGCGACAAGGTCGTGTTTTACAAATTCCGGACAGTATGTGGCAGTAAATGCAACAAAGAAGGATATTTCACAGCAAGCGTTGTTATAAATATCCGAGGCTGAAGTATAATGTAACCAAAATGTAGACTAACTGGAGTGAAGATGAGACTCGGGAGCAACCTCATGTGCAAGCCAAAACACTGATTTCCGCCGCTTTTTTTTTTGCTTCATTTCCTGCCTCCTGCTCACTCTATCCAAGGGGTGGCATTTGAGAATGCATTTTACCCTTACAATCTCCTTTTGAGTGCCTCAAGTGTAAAAGGGCAACTCTGGACAATGTCCAGGCCTGATTTTCATGTGAGAAAACAACTAAGTAATTCGTTCCTACTGATGCTAGTGAGTTATGCTGGATGTATGCTGTTGTGGAATGCAACAAATGAATGTTTTTTTAACTCTGGCATCCTATTATTTCAAAACAACTAGCTTTGTCTAAATTGCATGCATCAGGAACTAGGAGTGCAAAAGTAAACTTTCACAATGGCCAGTTAGAGTTTAGAAAATGTGCACACAACTGCATTTATTCAGTTTTCAGATATTCAGTTTAACATTATTGTCCCAAAAAGGGAAACTTGTCTTGCAGTCAGGTACACATAAAAAACACAATATACACAAGGACACATGACAAAGAGATGGAACTTTCAGTATATCTAACAAACAAAACGAAACAAAACGCGGACAAACAAACACCTGATGCCGGTCGCTACAGGATGAGTAGCCCCCTTTATGAACTTCAGAGTCCACCCAGGCAACACATTCCCAAACATCATGCACTGCTGTTGATATATAGAGGTGTTATTTCATGTCAAAGAAGTAGGTTGATGCTAACGGGACCCATACCAAAACACTGTCATACACCTGCTACCTAGCACCCACCCTCTGACCAACGTGTAGAAAACAACAGCAAAGAAACTGCCTAGAGTGACCCAACTGAAATTTAATTGTTTCATCATATACTCTGGAAGAATGGATTAGTTAAAAATAGCTATGTGATTCGGGAGAAGGCTTAGCCTTCTAATTGTATTGTTGGACAGTGGTGTCTGGATCCCCCTCTGATGCATTAGAAGCGCTTGAGAGACCCCTCTTGTCACACAGCCACCGTGTTTCATGCCCTTTTGATTAACATGGTATGGAAACAATTAGGTGGGGGATGGGGGGGAGACGAAGCCAGTACATTCAACAGCTCCAAATGCTAATTAGCTAATGGAGGATGAAAGAGCAGGGAACTAGAAGGGTCTCAGTAGAACACGCTGAAGCCCCTGGCTGCAGTTCCGCTTGTTTCTGCACAATCTTGTTGCGACCACCACCATTTTGTTCCATAGAAGTCCACAGGCAAAACAGCCATCTTGTTGAAATGAGGGATATTATGTAGAGTCACAAAGATGCATTTTAATATAACGATTTGCACAGGCAAGACTAGACTGCTTGCTTCTGTACACACACTTTTAAAACCCATTTAGTGAGCTTCACGATGACAACATTTGCAGTTTGGCCGGGTAAACTGTGAATGTTAAAATTCAGTCCAACTCATTCTGTCCAAATTTGGACAGAGGTGGACTCCTGCCTGACACTGCCTGATTAATTCCTATTTCAGCTCTACCGGGACATGACTAGTCCTTCACACAAAAAATGTGCTCTGTCCTTTTCGGTAACGGTTCCTTGGCAGCTACTAGTCCCCCTGGCCCCTTTTTTTCATCACCGCCGCTCTTCATTTTTCCAGTGTGCTGGGCTGGCTGCTTTATTCACGGGCTGTCTGGGAGTCTTTAATATAGAGAGTGATGACTTGCGACACAGGAACCATGATTACCCCGCCGCAGTTGGTTGACATCAGGAGGAGGCATCGAGCGGCACTTTTCGTGTCGTTGCGGGTGGGGCTTTTAATGACTCTTGAGAGTTTACATCGTCCATCGCTCACAGGTGTATTGCAGAGTTCCACATCGAGTGTCTGCATTCCCAGAAATAAACTTCAATTCTGCAGTTTGCCTGGTGACTGCACAGATGGCGTTTGTGTGTGTTGACTGTCTGAAGCGTGTCATAATATTTGGTGATCCTTTGAGATGTGAAGGTTGTGTATACCAGTGGGTTGTTGGGAAGCACTGTGGTTTTGTTTTGTTTTTTTCATGTTAAAAAGGATGTAGTGATAGCCTGTGCTTCCTGGCTTGCTAGATGTCATCACAAGCACTATGTGATAGCACCAGAGGAAATTGGATGAAACGAGAAGAGCTGGGCTCTGCCAGTGATGGGAAAGATGACTCCTTTGTCATGAAGTGTCAGTCAATTCCCCACTCTCACCTAAGAGACCAATCAATAACGCACAGAGAGGGGGGGGAAGGGGGCAGTCGGTGACATACACACGCCATCCCCTCAACAGGAATAGGATTAATCATATTATTTATTATGTGTAATTATCTTCTACTCATGGACCAGTAAATGCTTCGCCAGCTGTAACCCAAATTATATATTTTTCTCTCTCGCACCAAATATTTCCAGTGATAACAACAGCTATGTGGTGTAGAGGATAATTCATGACAACAGCAGAGCGCTGTAGCACGACAGATGAGGTGTGGGAACTGAGTGATGTTTTTATATCTGGCGTGTAGCGCAAAGTGTGCGCTCATCAAAACACATGCACTGAAGGATTCACATAGCTGCGCCCAGTGCGCTCTGAGCTATCACTGCTATTCTCTCTGTGAGAATAACACTCCGTAATGTGTTCCCTATCTCCCACCTGCAGTTTCCAGATACCTGTGAGGAGTCTGCCTCGCCCTTCGTCTTCATCTGTACCAACCCCCAGGAGCTGGTGGTGAAATTCCCCATGAAAGGGAAGCACAAGATCTGTAAGTCCTGCCGTCAAAATGCAGCTGATCAAACTAGACTGAGCCCATTGAATGTATTTTGTGTGGCTTCTGTGTGTTTTGTGATCATGTAATCGTTTGCAATGAGGCAAATAGACCCCCGTGAATTGGGTATTGGTGGATAATGCCAAGCACTCATTCCAGTTTCTCAATTACGTTTAATGCAAAGAAATGGAGCATAAACACATCCATTGAAAACACTCTCATTCACATATATAAAAAAAACCTGTGCAAGAGCCAACTCCTCAGACAGGATTTCTGCTATCAGGTTGCCTGGGAGACCAGCCGGGGATGGCTGTGCAGTGTTGTCGCTGTATAGTGTGTGATTTATAATGGGCTCTCAAAAACATTTTCCCTACTGCTTGCAGAATGTTGTACCTGCAAGCTCTTTTGTTAATATTTCCATCCTCTCTAAAGACTTGAGAGGATTGTTTATGCAGCTGCGTGTCTTGGGAAAGGGGAAGCAGATCGATAGGCTCTGAAAGTCTCAAGGTAAAATGCTGCAGGAGCCCTGCCCTTTATTAGTGCAGAGGAGGAAATGGCTTTGGCTTGATATTTGGTTTTTTTTCTCCCTCCCTGCAAATTCAAGAAGTATTTGAAAAGAAGCATGAGGCTTTCAGTTGGTCCTGGAAAGAATAATCTAGGGAATGCGATATTGTCTGACTATTGGCTCTGGCTGATGTTTAAGTACGTCACAGATATTGGCGCCCATTCTCACAGGATTCATTTATTTCATGACATTGTTGAATGATCGATGCATGCAGTCAGACAGCCTTTGATTCTGTTTGTAATCCACTGCCTTTCTTTCACCTAAAGCCCTGTTTCAATTCCCACATCTCTTATTTCTCCTTTGGAAAATTTCTGCTTAAAATTGTGTTGGTTATGTACTCAACATCAGCCTTCAAACCTCACAGATGAACTTCAATGCTTGTTTGCTAGGTTGAAGATTGAAATACAGTAAAACAGTGTGAATTGACCTGTTCCCCAGCAATGAAGACATGTACTATAACATGGATAAATACTGTTGGGCCGTTTTCCTTTTGACAAGCTCATGGACCTTAATTGTAAATCCATTTAATCATCATCTTTATAAACACCACCCATTGGCTGGAGCACAAGCACCATTAGAAATGAAATGGCTGCTGACTGCCAAGCTCTACGAAGACTTTAATCCTCAGTGTGTCATTATGCCAGGGACTCCCTGAATAGGGCATAGTCTGCTAAAATCTGCAAACTGGGTACAATTTATTTCTTCCTTTTATTGCCCACAACAGCAATTCATTTTTGATTTGGCTGTCTAGCTTAGCATCACATCATCATCAAGTTAATGGTCTTCATAATATCTTTTAATATATAATTTAACTATGACCTGTATATCCCATGGCCTACTGTCTGTATATTAGTTATTATATATTATTATGTTAAATCCTTCGCTATACTCAATTGTTGTTGCCACACCCAATGCCACAGACCTATCTGGTCCGACATCTCTATCTCTCTTTCTCTCTCGTGTCTTGAGGGTCAGTGCATGGATGCTCCTCCCGCTTAGGGAGGCTCAGCACAAGTGTTTTCGTCTTCCCCAGTGGCTTACATTGACAAGATCTGCTTCTCAGTGGCCCCTGCCGCTCGCCATCTCATGCCTTATCACTGAGAACAGCAGCAAAATAGATGTGCAATCCCCTGCCCCCCCCGCCACACACACACACGCACACGCACCTACTCCTCTCCCAGAAGCAGCGGGTAGGAGGCTGTTAGGGGCTTGGGTTCAGACCAGCTGCTGTGTGTTCACTTGAGACCGTTGATGTATCAACAGCAATAGGTGCTAACAAACCGTTAGCGAAATGGGAACAACAACCCCTTTGCCAATTGAATTTAAACATGCACAAATGCTCTCTCGCCGTTTTGGGGATTGTGTGTGTGTGTGTGTGTGTGTGTGTGTGTGTGTGTGTGTGTGTGTGTGTGTGTGTGTGTGTGTGTGTG
>JAOPJL010000034.1:16269280-16279645 GCA_027123545.1 Trisopterus esmarkii | reverse complement strand
ACACACACACACACACACACACACACACACACACACACACACACACACACACACACACACACACACACACTATTTGCCTCCCCCTTCCTTCTGGTTGAAGGGTGACGGTCTTGGTGAAATAGAATTAGTCTGTTCGCTGTCCGCTGTTAAAAAGGCTATCTCACCAACACAGTTTCATCAGTAATCTAGTCTCAGCATAATCTTAATGCCAATGTCTCTCCCCTGCCATCCATCCCCAGCCAACACTGCATTTACATTCTAATTAGATGTGGCCAAGCCCACTTTATGAGGTTTCTTTTGAATAACACGACTGTACTCACCTTTCACAGTCCCGTGGTGGCTGTAAAGGCTTCATGATATTCTGTCCCTTTGACATGTCCCTTTGCCACAGTGTGTTTGCCACAGTAAAAATGTAATTTTCTCCATAGAGGTTTTGATTAAAAGCCATTATGTCGTCACCATCCAAGTTATACTTACAAAATGTGGCATTATATTGTGAAACTATGGTATATGCTCTTTTAGAAGCCACACGTTAAAGAAGTTAATTTTAATTTTTTTATTTCCCTTAGATCAATGGAAAGTTAGAGAGTAGAACTGAGAAGAACTGTAGAAGAAATGAGCTCTACATGTTGAAAAATATGTTGATATATATGTTACAAGAAAAAATATATGATACAGCACTAGTAGTGCTATTTAGTTATTTGCGAAGAATAAAAGCTAGAAATACATAATGTTGAATGAATACGTAACTGGATTACAAGACTGAATTCACATTTATGAAAACACACTCGCAACCACACTCATTGGGAACCAGTAGAACCAGTATTGATGGACGCGTGAGATGCAACTGCAGTCAGGAATGAAGGAACGTACCATGTCGCTGACAAGGCTACACTACACACACACACACACACGCACACGCACACACACACACTTGTATTTACAATATAATGACAAAGGTTATAAGATACTTGAAACATGCTCAACTATTGGGTTGTAACCAAGTTCACAATGGTTTATGGGATGAGTAGTGCTGTGTGGAGCTCAACCTATTCAGAAGAGGATGGAGAGGATGCACATGGATTTATTATACAAGTGTCAAAGCAGGACTTAATGCCTTACATCCAAATCTGCAGTTTTTTCCCTGCAAAATAGAAAGTAAGGCCATCTGTGTTGGATTGTTTTGTAAGGGGGATTGTTGGCAGGCAGCAGCTTGATGCTGTCGCATGACAGGTTTCAGTTCTAGCTCATCCATGTGATTTTCTCAGGGTGCTGCCTTCTAACCTTCAAGATAAGATTTTAACTAGATACCCACACACTGTTTTAATGGTAGCTCTCACTCTGCTCACTCTGACAAGAGAGTGGGAGGGAGAGCTAATGTGAAGGGAATGAAACATCTTCTGGATGACTGCCCTAATTTCCCTTCCTGAAACGGGTCCTTGAAGGCTGGGAAGAATTTCCACTTCCCACTCTATAATCCCTCCCATGGTTTCCTCCGAGCTGGAATTTCCACATGTACTCACAACCTCATATTTTGCATACCTGTTGTGGTAATAAACAACTCTGGTTGTTTCTGATTTTTTTCTCAAAGCTACTGAGAATTGTAGCAATTGTGAGGCTTTGTCCCATCACACAATGGTGATTTGAGAAGTATTTTTAGAAAACAAAATAAATGTTTAACCTGGAATTGCATTAAGGGTTTGGTTAAGAAATACGCCCCACATAAATATATTAGCTAAAAAGTCTAGAACCATAATTCTCTGCAAATTTCTATTGTTTTTGTTTATTTAGATATGAAATTGTTTTTTTTCGGCAGTGGGTTTGTTTAACTCTGTGTGCCTTAGGGCGCACTCACACTAGGTAAAGTTACCCTTTACCGTACTTAAGTACGATTGCCCGAACCCCCCTACCCCCTCTGTGCCGCTGGCCTGTGCTCACACTAGGCAATCTCAACTGGGCTTGAGAACGGTTGCCTCTTGTACATATAGGTTGCGTATCTGTATCCGTGAGTGTGTGCGTGTCGGCTTATTAGCATTTGTACTGTGGTCTGAGCACACCTCTCCGAAGTGTACTGAGGCCACGGAATTTAACTGTACTTGAGAAAGGATGGCGTACTCACACTAGCCAAACAATCTAGACATTAGGGGGCAAACCTACCCAGGCACGTGTGAGTGCTCCCTTAACCTTTACCACTAAAGATCTTGATGCCTAGCAGTATAAAATAATAATTAATAATAGAAGGGAATTTAAGGGAATATTTGTAGTGATTTTTACTTGTGCTTACTGCTCATCATGCTCTAATCTATTGGTACGGGTGCGCTACTTGTGGTATGCAGAGGAATAATAAAACATATCAAAATACTACTATGAATGGAAATACATTAACCATGAGATAATTAAATGGGATTTATTTTTGTTTCAATATCAACAGTTTCTTAGTAGATTTTTAGCACTCACAAACATCCACCATTGCAAGCTAAACTGACTAGATTAAAGGGCTAAGATTATGAAGGGTTCAAAAACACTGCGATTGTGGCTCCAAACGGGAACTATTTCAAAGAAGTGCGGACAGGAGGAGAATATTTTGAGCTGAACTGAAGTGGATAAGAGTGAACCGAGGACAGGTGGTATGTGGTGGTATGTGGTGATGCAATGAATCCATAAAACCATCCCATCTCAAACGTAGGGAACATGCAGTGCTGAAAGACCAGTTGATTCTTCCTAAGAACATGTGACGGATTGAAGCAGTTCAAGTCCATGATTCAATAGTCAGGAACAACATCAGTCGACAGTTCCCGAATAGTTGACTGACTGACGGCCGAATCGAACAACTGGATCAGAAACCTGTTCAGCATCGAAACCGCTGAAATGCCAAAGACTTCACTGTTGGTGACAGGAGAGATTAACAAAATTGTCATGCGATGAAACAATGAAGTCAGCACCTATGGACAATGCCCTGTGCTTTCTCCTTTCTTTTGCAACCACATATTCATGCGAGAAATGCTTCTCTTCACTTGACATCATAAACGAAATACAGAAGCAGGGTGGATGCTAAGCCACACCTGAGACTGATGCTGACCTTGATTGATCCAGACATCGCAGGACTGTGTTTGCAGAATACACAAAATGTAAATATTAACGTTCAGGGTATAACGTTAAACTTTCAATTCAATGTCAGTTGTATGTTTCTGCTAGTTCCTCCACTGTTTCACTTCGTTTGGGGTCGTTTTAGGGATTACATATATCAACTGCACTGGGTTGCACACTTTTCTGTGGCAGTAAAGGTACAGTCCCCAGTATTGCTCCATTAAATATGAGTTGACACCAAAACTAGCTATTGCCGTAACTGGCACTGCTGCAGGCCATTGTAAACATTGTGTTTGTTTTGTGAGAGTCATTCTCGCAATAGAGTGTTAACAACTTTGAACAGTGCCTTACATATCACTAGACCAGGCAAAGCAATGGTGTTATTGATCAAACATGCAAGATAGTGGACACCCAAGCAACGGGTGACTGTAGTCATGAGTGGGCGAAAGTTGAGATTTACTAGCCTGCACACAGAGTAGCCATTAACCTAACTCTTTGTTTTCATCGCAATGTGGGGCATGTTGGACCATGTGAACACGCAAGAAGCGGATTCAGACAAAGTGTACTCTCAGCTTAGGATCATGTTAGCGAGTGATTGATGACTAACAAGACGCCAGCCCCTCTTCCTAGAATTACTCAGCCACAGGGGAATGTGCTCCCTGCAGGGACGCATTAGGATGGGACACTCCTAGAAACAAATAGGCTGTTCTCTAAATTGTTGCCAGTTCACAAACCTCTGCGCCTGCAAAGCCTGCTCCTGCCTTTCATTCAAGTCAACATATTTAACCACTGGAATGCTTCAAAATCATCATAAAACGGGATACAAAGAGGTGATAAAAAGAGGTGTTTAAAGAGGATATAACGTGACCTCAAACAGGTTTGGCTCTTCTGGTAGTTCCAACTACTCATTACCATTCAGCACTTTTCAAATCATAATGTTACCATTAATGTACGTTCATTATCTATGCTGAATATTCTTTATTCAGCCATGCTCTGTATGAATTCCAGAAAGATAGGCTTCTACAGTGTATAGCAAATTACCCATAGGACTAGGTATGACAGTAGTTGTAGAAGTATAAGTCATGGAAGTACTGAATGTGCAGAATTATACAATTTGTATTGATATCTGTAACCATAGTGCTGGTCTGTCACATTCAACCAGAGAGAATGTTCACACTCTGTACTGTTTTGTAGATATAGAAATCCATTACACAAACCTAATTTAGTCAAGTGGTGAACTCATTGTGCTCATTAGCTGCAATCACTCTTTTGTTTCATTTGTTTTTCCAACATTGTCGGAAAAGGCAGGGTGCTACTGTAGAGTAAGGGAGAGTTAAAGTGCAGGTTAGCCTACAGCACAGAATCAATATAGACTACACTAGCGCTTAGCCCCAAGTTACAGACCTAAGTCAGATCGATGGACCAAAATACGATTATTTTCATCCAAACCATTACATTGTATCCATTGTTGTTTCACATTGTTCTCCTATACTTGCAACCAACACACTGTGCTAATGTTGCAAATGTCAAGTATCATCTATCCTTGCTTTTAATGTATACAGTCACACATTCACATGTGAAACCTACCCAGACAGACTTCCACTGTTGGCCAATGAGTGACTCCATCAAAGCAGCTGGGAGCTAAGTGCTTCTCTCAAGGGCACTTGTGTGGTGGTTCTTAAAGGAGGGGCTGGTGTTTCTAATTCTGTTTCCCCACCCAAATAGTCCTGGCTAGTTAGGCAGACTGGCAACCAACCAGCCCCAAGTCCTCTCATTATAGGTTCACAGACACCACAGTGCATTGGGCAAGTCGTGTCACTAGGCATTTTTACACTGCCAAGCCGGTTCGGTCGCGGCTTGGCACACCCGGGAGAGTAGAGTAGAACCCTTTAGAATAATTTGCATACTACGAATGTTTTCAAGGGACTCTCATGCAAGAATGAGTATACATCTGAATGTAGGCTACAAACACGATTAACTATTAACAAGTGCAAAAACACCAATGTATTCTTTATTTTGCTGACCACTCGTAAGGACAGTTCCTCTGCATCTGTCTTATAGTTTGCACCATCTTTCCCCGTCTTCATTAAATGTGACTGCATCACCTTCTCTCGATGGTCAGCAGATCTCTCCGTTAGAACTACTCTTGTTGATATTGCTGCGTTGTCTCTGTTGTAAAGACAACGCAGTAACACCTCTACCCCTGGAACCGCGGAGCCGGCTAATTTACATTTACATTTACATTTATCAAAATGAAACCGCCAATATGTGTAGGGGCCGGGAGGGTAAATTGGGGTGCGAACTCAGGCCGGTATATTACCTCGTTCAGTGTAAATATGGGACCATGCCTGGAAAAAGGCGTGCATAAGCATATTTGGCAGTGTAAAAACATTTACTGATAATAGTGGTATTAATAGGTTTGCCAAAATACTTGCATAAAATTCTGATGTTTAGAAAATATATATTTGGAATATAAAAGTTTTTATTTTTCCCCATATATCCCCATATCGTCATATTGTTAAAATCCATGGCTGCAATTTCAACAGTTTGGCCAGCTCCACTTTTTCGTGCATGGAACAACAATAGCAGGTGCAATAACAGGTTTTTATTGAGGGGGGTTTTCACACCTCCATTTTTGTCCGTGGCTGTAATCGAGCCATTGCGTGTGCTTGTTTTTTCTTAAATAGCCCACAACCCACGCTACCCTCACCCCCTGGTTCCACCACCACCAACATCACCAGACACCGGTTCTCGGGCAAATCCTGAAGAGCTTTGGTCTGCGTGACTAAGCCAGCCCAGCGGTGGGCTGCCAGGCCGGAGAAATCACTGAGCCATCGCAGCCCCTCGGAGGTTGTGAAAACAGCTCTAGGCCACTGGCTGTTGGAGAGAGCATGGGGGGCAGGGGCGGGAAGTGTCTGTTTTCTCCTGTGGAGTGAACCATCTCGGAGACAGCCTGCCAGCACAAGCATGGAGCTCAGCCGCACCTTCTCTCTATCCACTTGTAAATGCAGCAGTCAGCCAGTCAACGCAGGAAGGCAATGCAAATTAGGTGTGACTAACGTCTCTCTCTTTCTCTCTCTCTCTCTCTCCCGCTCTCACTCTCTCTCTCTCTGTTCACCCTACTGGCTCCAAAGAGCTTTGTACACAGTCACTTTACTGCAGTGGAGTGTAGGGACAGCTCTCTGGGTGTGTGTATAGAATGAAAAGGGTTTAATAGGCAAGCAATGCCAGCGAGACAGTTTTGTTGAGTTGGAGCTCAAAGGAAATATTGGATCGATTCTAGATTCTGTGGGCATTTGTTATTGAAGTAACAAGATGACCCTCATTACGAGCTATCTTTACTCTGATACAAATCTATTACAATCTAGAGCCCAAAGCATGTGGCAATGTCAGGACAGAAGCAGAATAATGATTTAGATTTTCACATTCCAGCTAGAGGAATCCCTTCTTAAGCGAACACAAATTCTGTTCAGCTGCACTCAGACTTTGCCCCTTAAAAAAACATTGATTGTTTTATTTCTTTCATCGCTCTACAAATAGGCCAGGACATTTGTGACATATGTTCTTTGGGCTTTAAAGGATACACAGAGGTATCTGTAAATTGGCATGTGCCTGTCTTATCCGGATTGAAACTAATTGTTTAATTCCAAATGCATCATTGTGCTTCTAAAAGCGGAGTTTGCTGGGTAGCATTTGCTTTCCGTAAGCCGCTTCCATTGACTTGCAGAGTTATTAACAGCCTAGCTCCTATTCATATTTGGGGAATACACTTAAAATTACATCCCAAAGACAAACAATGTGTTCAATGCGCATCACAAGTAGCCTTATAGTCACATTGCAGAAAATATTGCTGAATTATCTTTGTGTATGTAGACAAACTTTGAATAAGCGGCTATTGGTAACCCAATGGAAATCTTTTGAAAGTAATAACAAGTTTATTGTAAACAACTAGTCTGAATTTGCGACCGGCCAACGCCAATTTACAGATATTTCGACGTATTCATTTAAGCCTAATGCAAATCTCACATGGCAGAAATGATGAATGTTCCTTCCATTGCAACATACAGTGTGTTCCTGTAGTACATTCAACAAGGTGCATTCTGTGTGAGTGCTGACAAATCTTTTCAAGAGTTTCAACAACCCAACCTCTAAGACGAGCACCTCTTGCCACTTACAGAATACAGAATAACTAAATTGGCTTCTTATTTAGATCATGAAATGTCCTGTGTGTATCGAAGTGCTTCTTTTCATATTGTCACGTGTATTCACACATGTAAATTGTGTGACTACACTCTTTCCCACTGTTACCAGGTACTTTCTCACTCAATGTTGTTCATTCACTGTGAATCTTTATTTTCCATGATTAAGCGCTATACAAATACAATTTAATTTGATTGAATTATCTTTTATCTTGGGCTTTTCTTTTCTTCAATAGGTCTTGTGTAGTCATGGAAACACTGGGTTGAGTCGGGTGAACAATAGAAACCATTATCCATCTTTAACATTAAATACCAGATTGCAATGGCCTTATTATTCGCTGCTCTCGTCTGTCTTCCATTTCACTCCCTGGCCATTATGCTTCAGAAAGACTCAATTAGATATTGTACACTACTACCTCTGGTGAGAAATTGTAACAGATAAAGTTGAGGGCTATAACACTCAATATCAGCAATGATTGCGCCCTCCTCGCTCTCCCAGTTTCTCCATCTTCTATTGACAATCAACAGGATAAATGTCTTGATGTCCTAGTTTGTTGTCAGGAATTGCATGGGCGTTTTCTTACATCGGTCTTTTCATGGCCTCCACCAATTATTCTGTTTATATGAGAAGGCAAAACAAGATGCTACTAGTCCTTTTTTGGCAGATGAGCTGTCTGCCAATCATTCTTGTGATTCTTAAGGGCAGTTCCTCTCCATGAGGGCAGTTTCTCTCAGTATAATTAACGTGAAAGTCAATGGACCTCTATGTAATTTCAGTAAATATAGAGCTCTGTACACTGCTGCTCCTGGATCCACACAGTGATTATACTATTGCACCATTCATTGGCGATGGGGCCATCTTCTCCCATTAGTCCTAATGGAATGCATAGTGTGGACAACATTGTGAAAACGCAATGGCACTGTGCTCTATGTGTGTGTCGGTGTGCGTTTGTGTGTCTGCGTGCATTAGCAGCCATGTTCTTGTGGGTGAGCCCGTGCTGCAGAGTGTATTTTACAGTCTTGGTGATGGAGAACCAACCTCTCTGCAGACAACCTGGGACTATTTTTATTTTTATGGCCTCCCCAGCTGCAGCATGTGGGCAATAAACCTTTCTCCAGCAATCTCCAAACAGGGTAGCAATCAATGGGAAATTATCCCAGCCAATCGATGGGCCAGCCTTTCCATTGCACTCGCTCCTCCCCTGCTTGTGCCCCCCCCCTCTCTATCTGTATCCCTTTCTCCCCTTTCTTCATCAATCTGTCTCTCACCCGCCTGCTATTCTCCCTCTCCTCAGCCAACCTCTCTACCTCTTTCTTTTTTCTGCTGTCTCCTTGCTTTCCACCACCCACTCTCCACCTCCCCCAACATCCCCTGCTTCACTAGTGCTTCCTGAATATCCCTGCGCTCCTCAGCATCTACTCTGAAATGCGACATCTCAGCAGCTCCTCAGCCATTAGCCGTAGTCACTCTCTCATATGGAGTATGTTATGCTGGCAGCTTGACTCTTCCTCGTCACCTCTTCATAGCGCCCATGGTGGTTGTTTGGGGACAGTGAAAATATGGTCTCATTGTGTGTTCTTCTTTTACTTTATGTTCAAACCTTTCACAAGCCTTCACACAGTAAGTTTAAAACCATGGTAGCTGACATTGTCGAGAATCCTTGAGTTTCCAAATGTTCTTTGCGCCTCTTCAACAAGCTTTTCTTACACCTCACTCCGGGAATTATTTTCGGAAATGTTTCTCTGTCAAAATGCCAAAGCCCTTTTTCTCAGTCTCTCAATACATTATTATAAAGCAAGGCAGAGATGGATTAAACCAGTCTGAGCCGCCCCTACTTAGCACAGTAACTCTGACATACTCTCTGGAGGTGATCTTCCATCCCTCAAGTTCAACCTAATTTGGTCTTTAAATAAAACACCATCTGGACCATATTACTTTTCAAGAACGGTCACCTAGTCTTAATCATTTAGATATACTGGTTAAAGAACAACCCTCGCTATCTAACTTAAATCAGCACCTAGTCTTGATCATTTAGATATACTGGTTGAAGAACAACCCTCGTGCTCTAACTGGTATCTGTCCCCTAGTCTTAATCAGTTAGATATACTCTTTGGCAGTATAGCCACCTGAAAATTCCAGAGGCACTCACCCAGCCATCACTCACTTCCTTCAGGCAGAACAGACGCTGACAACCTTTGCAGACAAGGTTGGACACCCTGTTCTACACCGTGTTTACACTGCTTGCTACCCATGGCGCTCAGCCATAATGTGACAACATGAAGAGAAAGTGCAAGTGACAACTACCAGCCATGCTTGTCACACTTGGATCCCCTCCCCATCCCCAGCCAGGAGCAAGCTAGCTCACGGCAACATGGGACACGGACCAGGTTCTACTAAGATGACTGTGTGTGTCTCCTTTCAGGAAACTTCTTATTATTATTCAACCCTAAGCAAAAAAAGGAACAAAGAATCCTGCCTGAACATTGGAATTCTGATTTGAAACGGGTACGCTGAGTGTATGAATAAAGAGATTTGTTGTTTTTTTTGCTTCGTACTCAAGCGTTTGGTTCTTAAGAGCCCTTTGAAATGGGTGAGCAGTGAATCATGCTGCATTGTGGCTTGTAAGTGTTGGTGCAATGTTGCAATCATACAGTGCCTGCAGATGCTACCATTTGGTTTGGATAAAGAGTTTGTAAATATGAAAAAAAAAAAAAGCATCTGGCTTGTGTAATGTTCCATGCAAGTAAAGCAGAATGCGTGGTGTGTGGCTGCCCACTTTATACATGACACATGCACTCCCATGCAATCGTAGCGTTGTCCATTCATGCTTTACATTTTTACATTTCACATTCGCCTCTTTAATGGCACATAATTGTCTATGTTGTTTTCGCTGCTTTGTTGTCCTATGCAGTTGTGTGCAATGCCTGTGAATGATTTGTAGGGTAATGTGTTGCATGCAATGCTGTAATACTTTCTCTTAAATCCCCGGGAATGATAATCCTTTTGGTAACACTTTATTTCGATAGTCCACTGTTGACACTCAACAAGCTATCAGTAGATATGCAGTTGCATGTCAAC
>JAOPJL010000034.1:16214217-16229019 GCA_027123545.1 Trisopterus esmarkii | reverse complement strand
TCTCTCTCTCTCTCTCTCTCTCTCTCTCTCTCTCTCTCTCTCTCTCTCTCTCTCTCTCTCTCTCTCTCATATATATTAATGACAAAAGGCAAAGGAGAATAAAGTCAGCCTATTAGGAGGAGATACTGGCAAACATACCTAGATACGCAAAGGGACCTCCATTAGAAGCAAGAAAACACTAACATCGACTAGGGACTAACATCGTGAACGTCCAGTGACGTTAGTCTGTTAGAGAGAGAGAGAGAGCATGTGAGTAAGGTGAGTGAGGTAGCCCTATTCCGTGTTAGAGTCACTGTCTAGAAAGGGTTGAAAAGAGCAGAGGTTTGGCAGCTTTGGAAAGTCCAAAGATGCAGTCCTACGTAGGAACCAATGGAGGGACCAGGCTGCTTTGAGTGCTTCCGATAGGAGATGCCGAGGTAGGAAGCAAGTCAAGTCAAATGTAATCCCACGCATAAGGGCTTACTCTGCATAGAAATGCCTGTGATCTTTATGATCTTTTTGCATGTCGCTTTGGATAAAGGCATCTGCTAAGAACCATAATCATATTTCAGTTCAATTCAGCTGAGGGTTGTATTAGCCAATGCAAAGATTGATAGTTGAGTGTGGATGAGTTGAGTTTTGGTTGGACAGAAATCAGACAACATAGGAACAATCAACTTCAGTCCCTTTTCTTCTCTTAATTGCACAACTTTTGAGCAATTATGTTTTCTGTGGGTAAGATGAGGGAGGTAGTTAGATATGCTTCTTAAAATGTAAATCAGTCAATACTAGAAAATGCCTTTCCAGCAGAAAATGCAGTGAGTGCTTTAGTACAAAGTGAGTGTTTTAATGAAGCCACATAGATTAAGACATAAAGAAACGTTTAATGGCTTAAATCAAGTGAAGGGATTTGAACAGAGTTCAAAAGTCTACATGGAGTAAACAATGTAAACATGCAAACCATTTAAAAATAAATGGTTGGAAACAAATAAAGTGACAGCTGAATGAAAAGCAACTGAAATCTCTGAAAGGTCAAAAGTATTGCAGTGCACTGCTGAAAAACCTGGAAGCTGAAATCAAAAACTGATTGACGCTGAATTGCATTACCTGAAGAAGCAAAGTGCTGAAATACATTGTTACAAAAGCTGGAAGCTCAACTGTAATACTGTCAAAGCTGGAAGATAGTAGTAGTTGTGGTACTAGCTGTTGTAGTAGTAGTAGT
Organism: Trisopterus esmarkii; assembly: GCA_027123545.1. Lineage (NCBI taxonomy): Eukaryota > Metazoa > Chordata > Actinopteri > Gadiformes > Gadidae > Trisopterus > Trisopterus esmarkii. The sequence goes on along the minus strand of JAOPJL010000034.1, from coordinate 16,227,818 downwards.
AGCTGAAGTAATAGTGGTACTAGCTGCACAAACTATATGCCATATGAAAGGTATGGTATTCATTTGATGTCTGTGGAAAAAATTATATTAATCCCGCCAGTTCTTTTTAAAACCAGGCAAAATTTAATGTACTTGCCTAATGCTAATTTTTCCAGCCTAGTCAAATTAGGCGGGATAAATCGCCCAATCTGGCAACGCTGCCTGGACGTCGTAAAAAGTAGTCCAATTGAGCTTCAAAAACTGCCCAATCTGGCAACACTACCAGCACGTCCTCACGCTCCTCCCTCAGCGTAAATCAACGAGACCAACTAAAAACGAGGCAGACATGGAACTTAAACTGTGATTATGAAATAAGTTAAAGAGTAAAGGTAATCAAAATTCTGTTTTCAGATTAAAGATACAAGTGTCTTGATAGGTGAAACCTTTGAAATAAGGTTAACGATAAAAAATTAACCAAGTTACGAAGTCTGTAATAAGTGTCAGAGAATGGGCAGATGGTTCCACCGTCCTCCCATTGACCTCAATTATAAAAAAAAAAATTTTAAAAGCAGAATATCTCAAAGTATAAGTTTACAAACATGAAAAGTCATTGCCAAATGCATGGACCTAGACCTTTGTGACAGATGTTGAATGAAATCGATGGGTTTGGTAGGTTTGGCCACATTAATTGCACAAGTTTGGTCGGAAGAAGAATAACGGAAAAGGGATATCAAGTTTGTGCTTTCCTTTGCACAATAATAAATAATATTCTCTTGTTAGGTGATTTACATACTGTGCCTATCTTGGATTCAACATGGTGGTGGCTTTTATATACCTAACAAGTAGTACTTTAAACCAATGCAGCGAATTGTTGACCTCCATGTTGTTCTTCTAGTTTCTATAACAATTTCTTAACTGAGCCAGGCTGATTCCCCGTCTCAAAGGGCAGCGATCAACTTGTCTATGAGGATCATTCACTTACACACAAGTGCTTCGCGTACATGTGAGAAATGTTACTCCTGTATTGTTTCTCAACTAACTACTCCCCAAAGCTTGTCTCTTGTTGATAAATAAATCACCCCGCTTCCTCACCACATGCACTAACTCCCACTGACTGGGGGCTCCACTCATTCTTCTCATTATTCAAGCATTGAGAAATGAGGCTGCTGTGCAGGTGTACTGCTGGCCATAAAGAATGGAGCAGCTCTCATGGAAAAATACATTGGCAGTCTCACTTGTTAGAAGGAAGCGGGGCTGCACTGGAGTCTAGTCTAAGTGCATGGCTGCCACTCAGCAAAGTTGTTTTACAGCTCATTCCATTTTTAGTAGGTCAAGTGCCAGGTAAAGTAGAGCTAGTGTCACCTTGTTCTGAAATGGGAAGGGAGGTTATATAGAGAGATTAAAGTTAACACTGTTGTTCTTACAAGCCATTCTGTTGGTTTTTTTACTACGATGCTTATCCACATATGACAATATTTCCTAAATATCAGAATCACTTGAATTGAGTCACCATTCATCAAGAAAAGTAAAAAGCAGACAAATTTTGCCTCATAGGCTTTCCTATCGTGTGTTTCACCCTCTGTAAACAGTATTGACCAGTGTTTATGCATCCATTTTTAAAACTCATTTTTAGGAGACCCTGTTGAATGAAGTAGTTCTGTTTGTAGTCAGTAGAATGTTTTTCAAGGAGATCAAATGATGTATTTTCCACTGTGTTCATGGCTGCTCTGATTCTTGTATAGCTGCCTCGTTTAAAAAACCCAGCCTCAAGAAGCCCCTCACTAAACCATGCAGAAGAAGAGACTATTGTCACAGAAATGTTTTCCACGTGTTTGCCATTAGCCTCTGTCCCTGTCAAACTGATGTCCGCTTATAGGCAACGGAGGGCCACAAAATAAAAATAATTATATAACAATCAATGTGGTAGAAACAGCCAACATCCTATTCTCATGTCCAAATTGTTCCCTTTCACCTTTACCATGTGTTAACAATAAAAAAAAAAAAGTGATATACAAAACGAATGTATTAACAACATGTATTGCACTAGAATAATATACATGCAATATACATATTGATGTCTTGTTAAAATAACGAATAAATGTTGCCACCTTTTTGAGCACGTTCAGACAGTGACAACTATTCTTTCATTTACAATAGACTTAGCCCACGGCTGTCCAGCACAAATAAATCTCTACCCAACACTGATTATCAAATGTAATAAGACCTTAAGGTTTTTCCAACCCTTCATTTTTTTTATTATTATTTTGCTTCGTTGAAAAAATGGATCCCTAATAGACTGCCAAAGATGCTTTTTATGCTCAATATGTATCATAATATGCAATCAAATTTGCCTCAAATATTTTTAATGATATCCAATCCAAATTCCTTAAGTGTCTGAGACCAAAGGTTATCTCGGCCATGGTTGAGATGGAATTGGGGGGAAAGAAACTTTGGCTTTGACTTCATGAAGTCCAGATTGAACCGTGACATGGATGAGAAAGGGATTGTCTCCCACCAGAGCCCCACCACCGCCAGGGCACTATCACCACCGCCGCCATAGCAGGGGCACCGCTGCTGCAGCAGGGGCACCATCGCCACCGCCAGGGCACCGCTACGGGGCTCCAGTGGTAGACAATCCTGGGCAACAATCTCTTTCTCCTCCATGCTGTGGTTCAATCTGGATTTCAGGGAGTCAAAGCGAAAGTTCCTTTACCCCCAACTCCTTCTCAACCATGGCAGACACAAACCCCCACTACAAGTCTCGTTGTGGAAGTACCAGAGACAGAGAACCCGATGCAGTTTAGTCTTTTCACCAAATAGAAGCTTTACGCAAGCTTGCGTTATTGTGTTGCGTGTTATGCCCCATAACACCAACAGCAGAACGGTTATCCAAATAACAGAAGAAGTGTACAACACTTGCGTTACAGCTTGTGTATTCACACACATGTGGAGCTTGCACGGTCATAGCTCATTGTCTCATTGGTGTTCAATTTCTCTGGGCGGGCAAAGCAGAGAAAGGGGAGGTAACCTGGCCCCTTATGACGACATATATGGAAAATTCAAAATCAGCCCGTCTAAGCTTTATTATATAGCTTTATGTATATTATTGTTAGAAAACCTCATTAAGTGGCATTTTCATGCGATGGGACCTTTAACGTATTGCTGAGCCCTACTTTAAACAAAGTAAAACTAACAATACAAAATTGCAATACAAATCGTCATGAATAACTCCCTAAGTAGAAAGACAAAGTTGTGCAGCTTGCTCCTTATGGAAACAGACATGAAAGTGAGTCAATTTTTGTCAGTGAAGCATGTGGCTGTTAAAAAGCTCTCACAGATTTTATGGATGTGTCATAAAATGGTGGTCATATAGACATGTGTGCGCATGTTAACAAGAGAGGCTGCAAGAGGAGAAATATTATTCTGGGCATACAAGTGCAGAACATTTTCGAAGTTTTGGTATCTTGGATTTTTGCGTGTGGGACACATCTTATGCTGTAAGTTTACAAACTTGTTTAGTTCCGTAACACATAAACCTAGTGGTTCTTTATAAATGTTGTTCATTCAAATTGAATGTTACCAGTGTAATTAAGGGTGTTTGGGTTATTTCAACATAAGGTAGCTCATTTGATGTGGAATGAATAGAAGTAGGGATGTCCTGATACTACTTTTTCACTTCCGATACCAATACTTTGGCCATCTGCCAATACTGATATCAGTCCGATACTTTATTTTTCTCTTGAACAAATAATAATAATATATGGAAGCACTTTGCTCATGATTGCCAATTAGCCACCTTAAAACATCTCATTAAGAAAAGTTGAATGAACAATAAAAAATCACACAATCCTTCGTTTTGATTCTTGTTTAAAAGGAGTTATACTCTCGAACATTTCGGTCAGTGATCACTGCCGGGTGGTATACGGCCTACTTGGGAACTTATTTCGCCAATCTGTTCTGTAGTCCTGCTGCATGTGAAATCTTTGTCTTGAGTCACCAAAGGTTATGGTGAAATATTTAATATTAGAACCAGCTCTCTCCCACTCAGACCGCTTGCTCGTAACTACCTTGATGTAGGGTAGACTTTGATTTGTTTTTATTGTAATTTTTGGGGAAAGTGCAAATTGTATTCAGATTTGACCTTTTCTTGATTTAAGCTTGAGAGGTTGACTTCTAAGAATGTCAGACTAATGTTGCTAACATTGATGTCTACAAAACCTTTTCATTTTCAAATTCTGTGGCATGGTAGTTTATTTTCTGTATCTCCATACTGACCACTTATTTTACTAAAATATTGTAGATAGGTTACGGATTTTAATAACCCTGTTGGGAGCCATGCACAATTATTATTATTTTTTTTAATTACCCACTCTGGGCAACGACATCAAATGCAACTGCTGGTCGTGACGTCGAAGGGTGTCACGAAAGGAATGCTACCTGTGTTCAGAGCAGAGTGGAATGTTCACAAACAGGTTGGCAGAGACAAAAATGAATTATTTTACTTTGGTTTTCTCAACATCTTCATTCAGTAACAGCGATAAAATGGTTATGTTGAAGATCATATAATACATGATTTTGGCTTCATTGCCCATTTAAGTACTAGCTGAGAATCCCATGAAATGCCTTTAAACACCAATAAAAGCTTCCAATTGTTTTCTGAATTAAATATTTCAAATAATTGTTAAAGTTCCAATTGGACAACTGCAATTGTTCAGTTCTACATAGCGGCGAGTAAATCGATTCATTGGCCGGAGCATGTAATACCCCGGTGCGATAGGTGGTGCCGTACCCATTTCAACTAGTGCTAAAAGAGCCACCGGTTGACCTCTTTACGTCACCACCAGCAACAACAAACTCAGGCAGAGCAGCCCGAGGAGTCCGCATACGACCGAGAGGTCGGAACAATGGAGCGTCTGAGAATGATATGGACCCGAAGTGAAGTGACAGCTGTCTACTGTACCATCGCTTTCTCCTCCCATGTTTGTTTCAATCTGGACTTCAGAGAGGCAGAGCCAATGTTCATTTCCCCTAATTCATATCCATATTCTCCATGGGCGACATAAACCCGACTAAGACTCTTTACTTATTGTGGAATTAATCGCGGACCCGCAGTGAGTTGACGGCTGTCTACTGAAAACACCTCCGCAGCCCCTCCGCCGCCCGTCCGTATACGGCATTCCCCATGCCCCATGAATGTATAAAGATTGTAAACACGTCGGGAAAAAAAACATTATTTTGACAGATGTGCCCGAAGTTACTACTTTACAACCTCGTTAATGACCCACATTATAGAAAAACATGTACTTTTAATTCAGCCTTGGGTGAAATGGAAGTGTAGCGTCTGTGTGCTTCCACCTTTACTGAATGCATGCCATGCGCGCTCCCGTGGCCGGGACACAATTCTTATAGGGGTTAACTACATTCACCGGCTTCCTCCATCTTCTGCGCCACCTTTTTAAATAAATCGCCCTTTCTCCTTTTTCGACGGCGACAATAACAAGACTATCGTCTTCTTCTACTTCCGGCTCACGGCCCCGGGAAAAGATTTCGAGCATGCGCAGAACACAATTCAACGCGTAACCCAATCCCATTCCATACATGCACGCTTAGCTCGACTATGAATCGAGTTATCTAGGTGTCTTAATTCGAGCAACCCAATTCGATTCGACTTTAGCTTGACTAAGGTGTAAACATGCATCTTAGTAATCCAATCATAGTCGAGCTAAACCAATAATTTTACTTTGAGTGTCATGTAAACGTACTGACCGATTTAAACATGAATCTAATGAGTAGTTTGATTGAGAGTTACTCATAGAATCTGTGCATTTAACTTATAAGACCCAATCTTGCATCCAGCGAAATTTACTTATACACCGACGGTTGTATCGTTGCTGATGTGCCATGGCTAGTCGGAACTGCAACATAAGCTGACACACACGTCGGCTATACACAGCATTAACAAACGATTAACCTCATTTAAATATTATGATGTCAAAGATTGATGTGTGAAACTGCGTAGAAATAGCATGTGGATATTTTGGGGGGGCTGTATGAATGAACACTGAAGTAGGTTAATGCCATGCGTTATTAATAGTAATAACAATAAACACGAGCAAAGTAGCCTTCCAAAACAAAATCTAATTTTAGGGTAAATTATAAGGTTGGTTAAATTATTTGGGAAAGAACAGCTGATACAGCGGTAAGAAGTTATACTTTTAAAACAATGCATCTGCAAACACCGTACAGCAAACACATTTTCTATTGCGTACAAGCCCATAACTTTAAGGATTGATAAGTATTTGATCGTGAGAAAAAATAGTTTTACCACGAGTGAGTGTTAATAACAATTCAACAATATGTGTGCACCCATCTGTTTAAACACACGCAAACTATAATGCATAATACAGTCCATGGCCATGTATATTAACGGGGACTCATGCATATTATGAACTCAAGTCCATAGTTGACTAAAACAATAAGGACACGTGAGGACGCACCAATGAACCGCGGCATCAGTTTGAAATTCATGTGGTCATCTGTCTCAGCGGAGACTGAAAACGCGCTGTCAAAATATCAACTGGTCAAGTTCAAATGCGCTGACTCTGAAAGGGATGGGAGATGGCACTCTCATTGTTTTATTGCATGTTACGCCCAAAACACACCTACAGGTAATTAAGCAGGTCAGCCCATTTCAGATTTGCGTCGGGCGCTAGGGTCATTTATCCGCCGATATCATAGCAACAGCGCCTGAGATCCGCCCACAAAGATACTTGCGTTTTGCGTTCAACACTTGCGTTTCAGAGCGCTAAAATAGGGCCCAGCCTGCTGTGTTTATCTCATTGACAGATCAAATAATAAATTAAATGAATGAATTCACATTGCCATATTTAATGAGTTTATGTCGAAAGATCATTGGAAATACTGAGGTCAAATGGTAAAATCAAAGAAATCCATACCTTAACAACTGCACCTTGCTTCACCAGGTAGCCTTCCTTGGTGCCCAACTGTAAAACGACACAAAGGAGACTGCATAAATGTTACAAATAATGTCATTTAAATATATTCATACGTATGTGAAGCATTTGTGAAAACATCAATGATCCACGAAACCGCCCACCAAAGGGTATTAATACCCTCCTGCCCCCCGGCCGCTGTGGGTCATACAGCGCTGCTCATGGCTCTGTGCTGCAGGGAGTGAAGGCCAATGTACAAAGTAAATAATGTAGGCCTATGAAGTAAAACGGGGCAAAGTGATTCCGGACGTGATTTTGTGAGAGGACCAATCACAGCCCTTGCCGTCTCCGTCCGTCTCCGTCGCCTCGACAAAAAATATTGGATGCGCATGTAGAGCTACGGAGACGGTCTCCAACAGGCTCTCCGTAGCTACGTAGGTACAGCACGGAACGGAGTAGTATAAATCAGCTTTAAAAGGAATTCACCCCTAAAACAACATTGTGCCAACACTATATTTCATCTTATATTTATAGGTGATTATGCCGCAATTGAATATACTAACTCCAAATTTAAAAAGTAAATCTTTTTACCGATGCATTTCGGTGATTTAACGTCATCAAATCACTGGAAGAAAAACGGAAGACTACAAGTTCTGAATGGGGGCAAGATGATTGACAGTGCAGATGATGGCGCTCTTTGGTTGACGGAGGAGAGGGAGCGGAGATGGAAGACGGATCCCATATGTTATTAAAGGTTTTAATATAGGGTAGAGATTTGTAAATGCCTGCATGACACATGTGTGGTCCTATCAACAAAAGTAGAAAGATATAAACCCGGTGTGCATTGATCATGTTTTAAATAAAAAATGTGATCAATAATTACAAACAAACATTAACAAAACAAAACATTAAAATAGCTACTGGGCCCCACGACACGCACAGACTTAAACACGCAACAAACGGCAGGTGTGTTAAACAGCCCACTGCGTGTTAAACAACCCAGCTGGACAGCGCCGTCTTCCCTCTCCGCTCCCTCTCCCACAGTCAACCAAAGAGCGCTATCATCTATACTGTCAATCATCTGGGCTCACCCACCTCCATTCCTCAAATCACCGGAAGTGTATCGGTAAAACTTACTTTTTAATTTGGAGTTAGCAGCAAAATCACCTATAAATATCAGATGAAATATAGCATTGGAGCACAATGTTGTTTTAGGGGTAGATTTCCCTTTACATTTCTGGAGAGTTGCACGTGAGATACGGTGTTGGCCACTCTGGGCTACATGGGTAGACGGCAGTACCGGCTAATGGTTTGTGAGGGAGGAAGGACTGTGCGCTGGGTTTCCATTGGCCTGCCTGCACTGTTAGTGGAGTATGGTGGCATAAGCATGTGAGACTCAAGTTGTTTCAGGGTGTTTTGGGGAGCTACAAAATAGCAGGGAGGGAGAATTTTGTGAATAAAATTGATACAAATCCACCTGGGCAGCAATATACTTTGAAAGCTGGTGGGCAGCATGTCTTGGACTACAAGGGCAGAAGGAAAGGATGCAAAGCCAGTTAGTCTAACCAGGCCTACTCTTGCCCTCAATGACTGAAGCTATTGGTTGTAATTTGGCTATGTTTATTTTCAGCTACAATTGTTTTAAGAAAAATTAAGACAAGACCAAAAGTGATGCCATTTAAAATGCATCATGCTCTGAATCATTCACTAACATCCTTTCTACAATATCAAACAGAACGGTCAGAGAAACAAACAATTAAAAGAACAAAAAAAACTAGGGTCCGCTAAATTGGCAGTTGACGATGTTTACAGTAAAACAACACGATGGACTATGACATCGTCGTCGTTATTTCACGTAAGAAAAAAATAAGTAGCTTCCACTTAAGAAGAGTTGAAACAATGGTGTTGGTTGGTAAAAAGGGTAAGCCTACTACTTCGCTTTTATGGCAATTTTTTGGATTTAGACCTGATGAGTGGATCAGCTCATGTGTGATCTGCGCAATAGACGGGCAGACAACCAATCTACAATACCACTTCATGCGCCTAGAAATTATGATAAGCAAAATATCACAGCTTAGATGCAGGATTGTGAACGTTTACAATCTGGTGCTCATGTGTGATCCACGCAAGAGACGGCAACTGTTGCGTGTGTGCCACGCAGTAGTTAATAGAAACTGGAAAATGCATTTCCTGCAGAAAACTTGTGTGAATGCTGACCGCAGAATGATAAGTGCAAAGCATGGCTGAAAAATATCTGGTAACACTGTGATCGCCCTCGAAAAGTAGCCCAATCTGGCAACACTGCTGAACGTCCTCATGCTCGAGCATCAACGTAAATCTATGAAACCGAATCCGTTAAACTGATTCTGAATAAAGTATAAATGCTATCGAAATTTCGTTTGGATATTAAGGAAAATACAAGTCTATAGATTTATTAAATTTTTTTGAACGAAGGTAATCTGTTGAAAATTGAATTAGTTACGATGTGTTAATGTCAGAGGCTGGGCAGTGTAAAAGCTATCGAAATTTAGTTTAGATGGTTGTGAAGATACAATTCTCTAGATTTGTTAAATTTTTTGATTGAAGGTTAACGGTTGAAAATTGAATTAGTTACAACGTTTTAGGCAGTGGAAGCCGTTCGCCGGTTACATGGGCGAGCAACGGTAAATATGACGTTTTGAAACTAAAACTGATTCTGAAAAATGTATAAAATCGAAATTTCGTTTGGATGGTTGTGAAGATACAAATCAAAATTTGTTAAATTGTTTGATCGATGGTAAACGGTTGAAATTAGAATTAGTTACAATGTGTTGAAACGCCGTCCGCCCAAAATATGACATTGACGTTTTGAAACTAAAACTGTGATTCTGAAAAAAATGTAAAAGCTATCGAAATTTCGTTTAGATGGAAAGATGGATACAAATCTCTAGATTTGGTTAATGTTTGAACGATATTAAACAGTTGAAATTCTAATTAGTTACGACGTCTTAAACAGTGGAAGCATCAATCTATTGGGGGAAAAAAGTTGGGAAAAGCTGAATAGATAGCCATCATGTTGTAAAAAGCTGAACGTTTGGATTTCTGTAGCTGATTCTGCTGTTTCTGTAGCTGAAAAGTATGGTGGAGGAGAAGCGGACCAAAATATGGTGGGAAGAAGAATAACAAGTAGAAAATGTATTTCCTGCAGCAAACGCGTGTGAATGCTGACAGCTGAATGAAAAGAGCAAACCATGGCTGAAAAATGCAGGAATGTAAAATGAATTGATCTGAACAATCTGAAAGTAGTAGTAGTAGTAGTAGAAGCTGAAGTAGTAGTAGCTGAATTTGTATAACTAATGGTATTGGTAGTAGTAATGGTATCTTTTTAAGAGAATAGTGGCGCCGGTGCGTAATTAAAGTAGCACAATAGGGCTAGAAAAACCATCCAATCTGGCAATGCTGTCTGATCATCCTCAAAAAGTAGCCCTATCTTGCAACACTGAACGTCCTCATGCTCGAGCTCAGAATCTATGAAATCAACTGAAAAGGAATATGTTAAACTGTGATTCTGAATAAAGTTTGAATATTATGGAAGATACAAATCTCTAGATGTGTTACATGCTCCAGCACTCACTGATAAAAATAATAAAGATTTCGATATCTAGCGTGAGCATTCACACTCTACACATCGTGGCATCACGATGGTGGCTCTCCATCGTGATGTCGGTCAGCCATCGTGACAATGTCATCATCCATCGTCACAACCCTAAAAATAACATAATTTCACTATTAACATGGGCTGTAAGCCTAACATTGTTTGAGGCAAATGTGGATGTTAATGGATGTTTCAGAATCATGGTGTCATGGTGTTAAGCCAATTAAGTTTGAGGGACTTAATTTATAGATCAAGTCGATCCTCATTGCTGTTTGTGTTGCAAAGATATCAGTGACCTGGTCATACCAAACAGGATATTTTAAAGAGATTTCAGAATAACGGCGTGTGTAGCTCCACGTTTTCGCCACCCTTTCAGACGGCTTGGTAACCCAACGGAGGAGTGTCGAAAAATAGGTAGGCTCAGCGCGTTTAATTCGGCTGACTTTTGGAGGTGGAAACACCAATATAAGCCATATACCAATCAGGGGAATTCTACAAGGTTGCAGTGTATATATATAAACAAAATGATGATTTTGTTATATATATATGTTATGTATATATGTTATATATTTAAAGGTACACTGAGCATACAAATCAATCATAAATAGTACATGATACAATGCAGAGTGCTAATCTGTTTCTGTAATAGGGTAGCTTGTTTCCGTTCATCTACAAAAAAACATCACAGCATAAGAGATGTTGGAACACATGATCAAACAAAGACAAAGATGATGAGCAGTTAAGGCAGAACATTGCATCATGCTCACAAATCGTAATCTGATTCTTAATCTTCACACTTGGAAATGTTGCACACTTCCAGATCAATGTGTTTAAAGCAGTATATAAAAGGAAAGTTTCATAGATAATATGTGCATTAGTTTCACTTGTTTTTCCTAGTTTTCAAAATGACTTGAACTATGCCTTTGTCAAATATCAGACATTTTTCATCTAGGGCATGTAGCAGACCCAAAGCGACTTGCAACGGTTAATACACACAGATGGCGTAGTCAACCATGCAAGGTGACAGCCAACTCGTCAGGAGCACTACACTAGTACACTAGTAGGAGCCGGGGTTCGAACTAGCAACCTCTGGTTAGAAGTCAATCTGCTCTACCTCCTGCGCCGACCGGCTCCACCGACCCGGCTGACTTAGACCAGCTGAATAAGTAGAACCTTTCAATCCAGAGGTTCTCTGAACCGCTGCTCATTGTACACTTCATAGGCAAAGTGCTTCCGGAAACTGCCCTTGGTACAGGATTCAATACCATATAAAAAGTAGGACATAAAGTTGGACGCTTTCCTCATTCTCTCACTCATATATGTTCTCTTCTCTCATTTCTCACAGATATGCTTTCTGATGACGATTAATGTGATTGGCCAGAGGATGAACTTTGTGGTGATAATCCACGGCTGCTGGCTGGTGATCATCATAGTGCGGCGGCGGCGGGCAGCCATGGCTCAGATCTGGCCTAAGTACTGCCTGTTCCTGTGCGTCTTCATGATCTATCAGTATGTCCTCTGTGTGGGGATGCCGCCCGCCCTCTGTATCGGTAAGGCCATGCTATGGACTCTCTGGAATGAGGCGTCATAGTAGGACAGACACAGGTGTCCCTCATAAAGCTTTATGGGTCTTTAATGCACCAGCAGACTGAACCAGTCAAGGTATCCCCGGCTTCTGCAAGAAAGTTTGCAAAAAAAAGACTTTATGGCGGAGCTTGAATTCCTCCTTTCAGAAAATCAATGAAACAAAACAGGTCACCATAGCCCCCTGCTGAGGTGAAGGAGTTGAGAACAAATACGATTAGAAGGTTTGAATTGTCATGATAAATAATACATAAAGCCTATTGGTGATACCCACTCAGCGATTACAAATCCTTGTAATTAGATATTCTAGAGCCTCTATAAGGCAAAAAAAATATATGAACAGGCTTATTCTTATAATACAATTTTATTATGATCATTGTTGAATAAAGGTTATTAGATTCAAATGACTTGTACACGCCTTCTAGGCACAGATGTGTGCATAGGAGTTGTTGATGAGGCCCAATGTGTGCTTTAAAGTAGCAGACCCATAATTAGTGTTAAGATCGACAGCTAAGTGTCCTATGATGAATCCTCTGTGAAAAGGTCTATTCAATGGATTTTAATTACATATATAATCACTATTGATATCCTGATGACGGGTGGTTTGAGGCAGTTGCCCCTATAACCCTCTTGACTCTGTCTCTCCTCTTTTTAGACTATCCTTGGCGGTGGAACACTCCAGTGTTGATCAACTCCGCTCTGATTAAGTGGATCTATCTGCCCGATTTCTACGCTGAGCCCAACTCACAAAATCTCATAGGTACTCACATCAGGCCCTAAATACTATGCTCATAAGGAGTTGTTTCCAATTGGTTGTGTATAATAAGGACCATTTTTGGACTGGTTTTATTTAAGTGATGAGGTCATGTAAAACATGTTTATGCTTCATGATCTAACAGTGGTAGCAGCCAATTGTTTTGATACATATTGGACTTGATGCATGTGTTTGTGTGTATACAGCGGATTTTGTCCTGCTGATGTGTGCCTCCCAGCAGTGGAAGGTGTTTAAGAATGAGCGGACAGAGGATTGGATGGTTCTTGCGGGGGAGAACACAGACTGTCCTGATCCCATGGAGAACCAACTATTTAACCCTACACCCAACTTCATCAACTGCAGGCAAAAAGCATCCTTTATTGAACCATTGACCTTAACATCCGTCCAACTATCAAACATTCAAATAAATGCTCTGGTGCTCCTTTTCATACTGTTGATAGTGTTGGTTCATAGTGTGGTGGAGGAGGTGGGCGGGGAGGAACGACCTGATTTTGGCTCTTACTTATGACACAAATGACTTGCCTCTGATTGGCTAACAGCAATGACTGTCACAGTAATAAAACCAATTCAACTTACAGAGAGACACAGAGAGAGATGGTGAACGAGAGAGAGAGAGAGAGAGAGAGAGAGAGAGAGAGAGAGAGAGAGAGAGAGAGAGAGAGAGAGAGAGAGAGAG
>JAOPJL010000034.1:16139369-16160486 GCA_027123545.1 Trisopterus esmarkii | reverse complement strand
CCCCCCCCCCCCCCCCCCGCCGCCGGCCCCCCCCCCCCCCCCACCCGACCGGCAGCAGGCTGCGTCCACAAAGACTACTCCCCCATACGTCAGACATGCCCTCGCCCATCCATCGATGGACGGAGGTAGTGTGCACGAGGTGTGACTCGCAAGTCGCCGTTCGTTCACTGACTGTTTAGCGGTGAAGACTCGAGGACTGAGAAGTCACAAGAGCCAGCCGGCAACAACATCCCGATTCTGAACATTAAGCGCTCCTCAGCTAAAAGTTACTTAGTTAATGATGTTGTGTTGATTGATGACCGTTTGCACCATTGCACGATCGTGATGAGAACGTCATGAAAACGAGGGAGGAGCTGAGTCTGACCGACTCAGCTGAGAACTGTGCATTCGTAATTCGTTTGAATGAGAACAAGGCTGAGTCCGACCGACTCAGTGACTGTGAACCATGATTCACCGCTACCGGAAACGCGCCTGAATGAACAAACGACTCTTCTTGGCGAACTGACCGACGCAAACTGCTTAATTCAAATGAATCATGAAATCCACCACTACTCAGTGGCACAGGGCAACATCAAGGACTGAATTGCTTCCGCATCATGGGAGCCTAGCCACGCCTTAGTGCATAACGTTCCGGATGTAGAAATATTCTCTCATTGTTAGCATTGTAGCATCATAAGCGAGAGGTCTGATCGAGCACAGTCGCATTGTTTACCGACCATGAAGTATTAGATCAAGTGCCAAGGACCTATGAGATCGTGAAAACCCCAAAATGAATGGGTTTCATTGGAGATAAAGTAATTATTTAATGGTCCCAGTCGTTATATGCCCCAGATTACACATGTTGTTTGTGGATTTAAATCATAATTTTTCATGCAAAAAAAATCTACAATTTATCACAAATAAGTTTGATAATGTTAGGTTTTGTGTGAGGCTGCTTTGTGAGCTACAGCTCTTCGCTGCTCTCGACACGAATGATATATATCACCACCCGCACTTTGTACAGACATGGCGATCTCTCTGCTCCACTTCTCTTTTTTACCCAAGGGGAGGATAACAGCGTCGAAAGAGATTGTTGGTCTTGTCCACGCCAGTCGCAGGGAGCTAACGTCACATAGATGTAGTCTTTCTCATTGTGTATTCTCTAAAGCCTCTACAGGTCAAACTCTTGACATGAAAAATTATCATTTAAATCCACAGCACAATCACACAATTCAAGATGTGTGCCAGTAAGGCCAGACAACAATACACCCCAATGGGGCTATTTTTTTCCTTTACTCCTATCAAAATAAAACTTTATACAATAAAAGTATCCATGAAAAGTATAATTTTTTTGTACAAGTTGCTTTGAAAATGAATTTGAATATGTAAATGAGCTATATACTAATCGTATATGCCCAAAATACACCCTAATGGGCTTATTTTTTCCTTTACTCCTATCAAAATCAAACCTCACAGTGAAAGTATACATTAAAAGTAACATTTTTGTTTTACAAGTTTCTTAGAAAAAACATTTTAAATATGCAAATGAGCAAATGAGAAAAAACAGGAACCAAATAACTAACACATTCATGTCCATTCAGTAAATTAACCTATGCATAAACACGATAAATTTGAAGTCACTTGCCACACTTACCTGGGTCACTAGCCGAACAAAGACTTATACCTTATAAGAATTAGAAGAATTATATTATTATAAGAATTGATTACACAATCCTCCAGTTGCTTTCTGAATTATTATTTTTTATTTGCGAACAAGCCTTACCTAATGACATTCCCCCACAGATAACATCAGAAGAAACTCAGAATAGCCATCTTAGTCATTAGTAATTAGTGGTGAGATTACATTTTGGGCTGGTAGATTTACAAATAATTGGTATTGTTGGTAAGATTATGAGATTACAGGCTGAAGTCATTCTTCTTACCAATTTAATGATTCACTCTCACACAGAAGACAGATGAAAAACCAGATAGACACACTTTCCAGACATTCCAGCTCTTTAAAATAATTTTGCCAGACACCAAAACTGCTTCTCTTTTTGTAGGTACTACAGTATTTCAGACCAGGCGGGCCATACATCAGACTTCCACCGTTTGTGAAGTAGCTTTGCAGTGTTATGAGAAGCTAGCAACAGCAATACAGCAATAACATTGGTAGTACCCTGGCAGGTACTACCAAGCCAGGCAGTTTTCAGGTTAGAGGCCAGTCTAAAAGCAGCATTGCTATCACCCATTGGCAGTAGGATGATTGGATGAAGGTTGGGCCGATGTATTTGTCATACTTATGAATGGTGTTTCTGCCTATGCAAATTAGGACATTCAATCAGTGTGGAGCTCATGTGTATATTCAAATTCATTTCAAAATCAACTTGTGACACAAAATAAGTTACTTCTGGATGTATTTTTGGCCTATTCGATTAGCGTATAGCTCATTTGCATATTAAAATTCATTTTCAAAAAAATACTTTTCATTGGGTACTTTCATTGTGTAAAGTTTCATTTTGATAGGAGTAAAGGAAAAAAATAGCCCCATTGGGGGGCCAGGCAGTGTTGCCTGGCCCCCCAGTGTTGCTTGGCACACATCTCGGATTTATGAGAATTAAACATATTTCCTCAACTAGGAAGTCTTAGGACTTTTAGTATGTTGTTCTAGAAATTATCTAAGCTGCAAAAAAATTATTTTAGAATTAGTCTGTCAAAAAAAGCTACTTTGCCTGGACTAATAGTGTAGTTTGGAGTAGTTTGCTAAAGAAATAGACCCAAAAATGTATTTAATTGCATACCATAGACAAATTTGTAAGGGGTGTACTCCGTTTATAGTGCTTCTATTCAACCTCACGGAAAATATAAAAATTTCCCTCTGCAGCAACACCAAAATGACATATGCAAAGGCAAAGGATAGAACCGAACGTGAATTTAGTCTTGAATATTGACTTGAATGTTGCCTTTGCAGGCACATTTTAGCCCAGCCACGACAGCTGATGTAGCGTTTAAGTATTTTCCTTGTGAAAAATGTGACTACAGTAAGCCTAATATTGCAAAAAAATACTTACCGTACTACCGTTATACAGGCCAATCGAGACAAGCATCCTAAATATGGGCGTTAATAGGCTTCAAAATTAACCATTCAGAGTAGACACTGGTTCGTCTTACTCGTTTTTAGCCTACATTGGAAATTGTAGGCTCTCAATGATATTTGGTTTGGCCTTGCAAAACAAGTAAAGTAGACTGACTGCAGCCTCTTGAGTAGGTCTACTATTGACACGATGGAACCCATGTCTGATCGTTACCGCAATACTGAGCTAATGATCGCATGTAGCTAAAGCAAGCACAATCCACCTGTCTGCTCTGTCTGCTCCAGGCAGTCCCTGTGGTCGAGGGGTTAATGGGTTAATAACCCGCTGCTCGTTTGGAGCTCAGTTCTACGAGCTCGCTGCAGTGTCCCGCTTCGCCGTGGGAAATATGCTGTCCGACAAATTAAGTATAATGAGTTAAATCGCGAAAACACAACGACGTGAATGTGATCAAGTCCTGGGGGTAAAGAGTAGGTAAGAGATAAACTGCCGCTCGTACTGAAACTAAGTTGCAGCTCTCAACGCCAAATCGGCTGAATGAGTTAGTTGGCAGTTTTACTATGTACGCTGGTGTCGTTAGTGCATACTTGTATCACAACTTAGCTTGTAGGAGCCTTGCACTTACTTACGTAGTAGTGTTTAAAGCAGTAAAGCAGATGTGTTTAGTATTGATTAATATAACAATATTATGTTCAATTGAACCTCGAGAAGCGCTATCTCAGCCTTCCCTTGCTAGTCATTGACCACGTAACTTTAGTAATAAACGACTGTTGTATTTTGCAAGTGGACCAAGCAGTAACGGCTCCAAATTGTATTAACATTTAATTCAATGTAATTCCAACAACGTACATTGTCTGTAAACTTACTGACGTACGTGTATCTAGCACTTAAGTTAGCATAATGTCTGACATCGGGTTGCATAACCTATATTTTACAAATACTGTTATTTGTAGGTCGGTAGCGAGCGAGACGGGCGGTGTTGTAGAAGAAGCTCACCAGACATGTCTGTTTTTTATGATCTCGTTACTCCTGATATTGGTCTGCTTTAGACCAAGTGTATTTACGTCGTCGGCACCGAGACGCATCCTTTATCCTCTACGCAAATTAGTGCTGCAACTCCCTGGGTAGCTTGCCAGTCCACACCCAATTAAAATGTACCACATGTCCTCCACTATACTCACTAAACACGTCCATGGTGGCTGAACCTGTCAGCTGCCACATTAAGTAAATGTCACTTGTGGGATGTGTTCAGTTGTTGAACACTAGTCAACTTAAACTTTAAAAAAGAATGACGCCAATTCGCTGTTATTGTGTTTTGTGTGGTCTTTAGCCTAATACGCCTTGATGCATTGGTCAGGTGTAGGACATCCTTAGTTTAACCATTATTGGTCTTAAAGTAACGGCACAGATGATCAATAAACCAGACTTCCATGCCATTTGTGGACATAGGCCGAAGGAAAGCTCTAGAGGGAGAGCGATATCAGGTGACATCTGTTGTGAACTGGCTATAGATAAGATTGCGTTGAACTGGTTGTAAGAAAATAAATAAATTTAACGTATTGCATATAAAGTATATGGCGTAAAAGTCATAATAAATTATTGTAGAGCATATAAAACAAGAGAGATAGAACAAATGGAAACAAATTGTGTGATGTTTCTTTAACAGCACTGCCATGGAGGCCTCCCCAGATTACAGTTAATTGGATTGGACATACCTTGTGACACTGCAGAACACGTCCTCAGAGGGGGAGAGGGGAGGAGAAGACGGTGTCCTATTAGCATTCATGTGATGCGCGGTAAATTTAGAGGGCGATCTCTTTCTCTCTCCTGCCAATATGTTAATCAAGGTAACATGTATGTAATTTATGAATGATCTGCAATTACTGCAAAATATAAAATCTTAGTTATATAATATGCATTTATTCAGATTTCTCATAAGCAATCTTATGTTAGCATTTTTTTTAAATAAGCTAATTTGTGAATATACAAGGATGCTTTTGTAGGACAGCTGCCCAGTATTGATTCATCAAATGATAATTTCCTGCATCTATAAAGATAACTTCTTTGTCGCCTTTCAAACCATTGGTCATTAAATGAAGAGACCAGATGTTGACATTTTGTTTGTGTTGATCTTGCTCTCTGAACTCTGTTAGTTATTGAGTCTAAAGTCTGTGTGCGTCTGTCTGTGTTTACCCGTTGCCCTTTCAAGTTATCTCTAATTTTGGATGGATTTCTGGGTTCATCTAGTTGGCAAATGGGACATGCATAAGTCAAATGGAAGCGGTTGTGACTATTAGGTGGGAATAGTTAAAAGTAACGCTTAAAGCAATTCACGAGCACTCAAAGCTATGAACGCTGATTCACACTTTATGCAAATTAATGGGATTATAGCTGAAGGTGAGTGGCTGCCACAGTGGCCTATAGGATTAAAGATAACCTTGTGCCAGGAAAGGCTTAGCATACACTCACTTAATGCTTCTCCCTCTAATGTTCTCCTGTTTGCTTGGATAAGATATGACCTTTGGATGAAATTAGGTTCCATAAAGACTGGGAACATAAGGACACAGCATTTAAATATAACTGTATTTCCCAATCACACGCTTTCCAAATGTTGGATATATATATTTGAGTTACTACCAATATACAAAATATACATTATATTTTCAATACATTTACCCCAGAGACATTTGTGACTCAGCAGGCAAGGCTGCTGTCAGCTGACAGGACAGACTCAGACAGGTTGGTACTCCCAGGGTGAACCACAATGAGCCGCAATTGCGTCTGAAGGTGGTTAGGGGCATGCAATACAATCGGTTCCCAAATTATGTGGATAACCATTGCAGTGGCATAATGTGAGCAGATTGTGAGCTATACTCTTGTCACTCAAAATATTTTTCTCACAACTAACTGATCCACCTAACTGCTCAGCTCCACCACAGTCAACTTTTAATTCAGCTCGGATTTTCAAACAAGCCCTGGGATTACAAGACATACACAACTTCATCTGTGTGCATAATAGAGCAAGTAGGTTGCTGTGTGACTTTTGTTTAAAGAATAGAACTGAAACACAGTTTGTATTCATACCATGTCTGGACGCACGCTATAAGTTCCCATCTCTGTTGTTACTGTAAATCATCATCAAATTATTCCCAACTTGCATCTTTCACAGGGTGCACTCCTGGATCATGTTTTTGACATTTTTGGGGGGGCAGAAATGTTAGTGGCCTTTCTGAATGCTGATAGTGTATTAATCATTTTCAGTGTTAAAATTAGAAGAAAAGCAGCAGAATCTTCCTCTGACATATACACAGATGTTGATGTGTAGATGAAGTCATAATAAAATAATTGTAGAGCATGCAAGACACAATCTATCTCTATCTCTTTATCTAACTCCGCGACTCCCCTCCCAGGTTCCCAATCAAGTGACAAACAAGAAGAGCTTATTGCTGGGCGGGTGTCTGTGCTTCAGCTGTGCTACCTCTAACCAATTAAAGAGAATACGTAGAAGGCTGTGTGCTAAAGTGTGTTCACATCTACCCCGGCAATTATTTCCAGGAGGGTGCCAACTAACCCATTTCTTCTTCACAGTGGAAAGAACAGAATACACTATGAGGCTGTTGTGGATGTAGTTATTTGCATTTGTTCCAATGTGTTCTTGTACAAATTAATCAAAACTAGATTTACATTTTGGGCATTTAACAGACGCTTTTATCCAAAGCGACTTACTGTGTGTGTGTCCAGAAGCATGACGGAGCCGGAGCAGGCAGAGGAGACAGGCACGCTCACAACCCATGATCCTGACCCTGCCAAGGAGGAAGACACGCATGGGCACTTCAGGCAAGCCCCAAACACATACATACACACACACTTAAAAGCCTGAGGGCTCAATCAGGCATTAAAGTGTTGTTCTCCTTCGCTAACTTGATGTTGTGGTCAGCTGATTTAACCGCGATCATCATCTTAAATTGTGTTGAAATCATGTTTTTATTTTTAACAATTTTACTCTTTTTGGTCGATGTGTGCTCTCATTATGATCAAATTACTACATAACATATACATTTTTCCTACCAACGACATATTTAAATGTACATTTTGAACTGCAGTCATTGAGCAACAGAACATCTGAATGAGATGTTTTATATGTGATGGTATTTCATTGTGGTAAACTAAAATGATCATGCAGAGCTGCACTTCAGGTTCTTCTACACATTTTGAATGTCCATTCTATCTCCACTGTAGAGGGGTACCTTGGTGGTAAGATCTATCTGAACCATCAAAGCGTTGTTGGCTTTCACAGCCGACAGTTGATCAATTGGTACAACAACAACAAAAAGTACTGTCATATGTGCAGTTGCACCAGACGGGTAAACCAGAGACTTTTAAATGTCAGCCTCATTCCCACTGCCTCAATCACATACACAATTTGTATCCTGTGAGTGAACTAGTTCGTCTGTTTGATGTCAAACAATGGTCAAGCACACACACACGCACACACTCACACAGAATTGTGTGTTCACGGTGTCCAAATCATCAAAGGAGGCTTAAACTAAATGCAATATGCCTGTGTGAGTTCTATAAGGGTGATTGGAGTCTGGGGCATTGTAATCCTGTGAAACGGGAGGAGATTTTGCAGTGAGGTGCATGTGTATTATCAGGGCAAATTTTTAGGAGGTGCCATTACAGTCTCAAGCATAGAACAGTTTGTGGCACATTTTGTTCAGTGAAAGTGCTACATTGTTTACTTAACTCCTTAAGTTGTCTGTGTTTGACAACATTTAGCACTGTCTTGATAATGGAATTGCCCCACCATTTGTCCCCTATTACTTAACATGACCCAACCTTACATCTCTTGATATTATTTTACTTCTATAATATATAAGTAGGATTTAGTGGCATACAATGGTGAGGTTGCACATGGCAACCAACTGAACGCACACACACACTCACACTCACACACACAGCTCCCTTTTAAACGTTGGAGACTCTACGGTTGCATGTACTGTCTTTACTGTAAGTTGCCAATAGGTACCAACAACATGATATCATCTTCTGTGAAAGCATCAAGTAGCCAAGTAACTAGTGATGAGGTTCCTGATAAACTACAGTTATTTAGTCTGTTAAAACTGGTGGTGCAAAAAAACTATTCTTATTTTCTATTTTCTATTATAGACTAATTGAAACATTCTAACTAATTAGGTGATAATATAATTAATACTTTTTCCAGAATCAGTTTAATTTCATACCCGCTTCGTATATTTTCAGTTGTCTTCCGTTGAGGCTAGAGGGGATCACGTGATTGCCACGCTTATCACAAAAGCAAACCATTGCGGACGTCGCAGAGCCTAAACAACATCAATATTTAAGATAGAAACACAATGTCAAGCTTAAACGGTTGACATTTGATCAATCTATCATATGTGCAGTTGCACCAGACTGGTAAACTAGAGACTTGAAATGTCAGCCTCATTCCCACTGTCTCAACCACACACACTAATTGCATCCTGTGCGTAAACTAGTTCCTCTGTTTGATGTCAAACAATGGTCAGGCACGCACACACAGAATTGTGTGTGTGTGTACGTAACTTTACTTCTTGTTACATTAGAGCTAAAATTATTAACCCATTGGAAATATGATTGTTATATATCGGCCATTAGTCTGTGGGGACCACCGTTTTTATGGCTAGAGGCTAGCTTGCTACATATGCGGTAGAAGCTACATGCTAACAACAATGCTTATCACATCATGCTCAGTGTTAGCAGATTGGGCGGTTTCGGGCGGAGAGATAGATGAGAGGTTCCTTGTGTACTACATTAACGTCATAGTTAATAATTAGGTTACGTTAAGGTGTGTATTTGTATATTTGCCATTGCAGAAGAACAAGATAAGTATGATTAATCAGATTTCTGGCAAGATAAGATTTAGGCAGTTTTTAGTCTATAGTTGGGACCACATGCTATCTATACAAACAATATTCCATATGGAAGCTGTGTGTCAAAAGAGTGCAATGGTATATGACTTATCAGCCTTTTTTGAGCTTATTTGAGGAACTAGATGTGAAGGAATAAGGTACCACACACACACACCACACACGCACGCACACCGCACACGCACGCACGCACGCACATCAGCTCAGCTATTCTATATTTTGTCTCAAATGTATTCAAACTTCACATCTCATTAGCTATTTGTTTAACTTAGAGGGGTTAACTTACATTATCCTTTTTTATTAGTGTGCATATTTACATTGTTTACTCCGTTTACATTTATCCCTTAACTTGATTTAATCCATTTAACATTTCTTAACGTCTTAAATGATGTGGCTTTACTAAAACATATTTTCAACCTTACTTTGCCCTTCAGCACATTTTCTGCAGGAAATGTATTTTCTAGTTATGAATATTATATTCCATTTCTGCTCAGTCTGTTCTGCTAGATGCCGCTTAATTTTAGGACTTGTTAGAAGATACCTTCTTTATTCTCCTACTACAGTGTCCTAGTCACTCTCACTAAAGCCATGTTTGCTTTGTCAAGCTCTGGCTCTTGTGGACTGAACAACAGAATCAATTGAGAGAAGCAAGACAGCCTAGATGTTGTGAACAGTAAGAGAGCACACACTCTTGGGGTGTGGGGGAGGTGCATACAGGAGAGTCGGCTCAACAGAGCAGCCTGTGTTTTCAATAAGCACAGCGTTCTCTCTCACCTGGGAGCTCCGGCCCACCACAGAGCCTATTAATAGGCGACGTGCAGCAGGCAGGAAGAACATGGAGACAAGCCGGCCCATTGTTGTCCCCGCCGTGGCAAACAAGGCGGCGGTGGTAGCATGTTCTCCGGAGGGCTGCACCGGGACCACGACCACAGCTTGTACTAGCATCTCAAGTCACAAAAAACAAATTCTTTAGCATATGTTTGGCGGCTGTTAAAAATGTTAAAAGTTGTTCAATAGGAAAGGGCACAGACTTGTTCTGAGAATAGATCTATGATCTTCTTAGATGGTGGATTACGGCTAGACTGGAAGTTTGGGGTTTATCCTTGAATGGGCAGAGTTTATACATTTAATAAATGTATACATATTATGCACAACATTATACAGCTAAACAAATTCTTTCATTACAGACAAATACTTGATGTCAGTGGCTTCAGATGCAGTGTTTGCTGGTTGTGTGTACATGTTCTGGCAGGGTGAGCCAACGTTCCTGAGTTAATGCGGTCCTCTCAAGAAAAACAAAGGGCACAGGCCATAAGGGTTTTGTGTTTTATCTCCTATCACTGTTATATTGTTGCATGGTCAATTACATATAGATTATAGAAGCAGCCGCAGTGCTTTGTATGTTGTATCCTCATGTAGAATATCTGGAGTAAGGCCATTTTCGGTGAAAGCAGGCCACGTTGCGGGTTGGGGAGCAAACTAAAAGCAACATGGAACTGACGCACATTGCTTGGCCAAGGCCAGCACTGCTATCCTGGCCATTGTGAATTGAGCAAAACAATGGGCCGACGTGTTTGTCTAACAGCCGGGCCTTTCATCAGGGGGTCGCAGCACCTGGCCGCACTCCCCTCTCCACAGCTGTGGCGGTAAACAACAGGTCAGGGCCCTCTCCCGCAACGCTGCATGGGCTTAACAGCAGGTCCCCATTTACCCCATGGTCACCATACACCAAAAGTCAGCTTTTGATTACTTTACTTTCTCTCCATCTCTTTGTATCATTCCATTCTTCTTTGGTTTTGTCATTCACTGCGTTTACATGCTGGAGCATAATCGTGTATCGAATAAAGATTGGATTCATGTAAACAGGTTTATTCGATCTGCGTCGCCAAAAGGATCGTCTCAGGACCGGATTAGCGAAGTCGATAGGATAGCTGGGCTTGAGCCGGTCCTAGTCGGCTCTCTACCTGCATGTGTACCCCATCGTATCGTATTGCCGGGAGTTCGCGTCCTGCGCATGCTCAAGGATTTTGGCCGGGGATTTCACCCGGAAGTGGAAGGAGACGACGTAATAAATAGTAGTGTTGTTGCCGGAAATATCAAATGATACCATGGCTTCGACGGAATCAGCAATGCACTTCTGGACGGACGAGAAGAGCCTCGTACACGTCTTTGTTTGTATGCCACCAGATAGTTTGTTGTTGCTTTTACATAGCTGTGAACCGGAAGTGGCTCTAGTACCACTTGTTGAAAGGGCTACAGCGCCACCTAGCGTAGCTGAGTCAGCCAGGTCTCCGACCACTATTCAAATCTGATCCGATGTATGTATACTCAGATAAGTGACAGTCCCCCGTCGAGTGGTAACATTGTTATATGGCTTAATCCATGATAAATCGATCTGGTCCATGGGGGACAATCTGGGGAATATAGGACGATAGGAACATAGGCTCCTGGGAACATAGGACCTTGGGAACAAAGGAATGAGCCTGTGATATTCTACTTCTTTGACATGCTTCAGAACCCTTACTGTTGTTGTCAACAAATCATCGAAATACTTCCTGACATTGTTTTGCGCATCTGCTAGATGCAACAAACCTGAATTTAGCTCCAACCGTGTTTTATTTTTCATCCATGATTTGCAGTTGTACAAATTAAGACAATTCTCAGTAACTGCTAAACTGTGGATGTTTTAAGCTCTGATTTCTGTACATTGTTCTGTGTATTTTGTTATGTGTTGTACTGTGTTTGTCCTTGTCTGTGTGTCTACTTGCTCATCAATTCTACCAGGTAATGATGGCTTAGGACAGGAAACTTAGAATCCTCTTGTCTTTGAGAGATAACTGGCATGTTTGGCAAACTCTACCCCACAGTTTGTCTAATCGCCTATATTTAGTCAAATGGGACTTTTAGTCTACACACAGGAAGGCAATGTTCTTGACAGATTGATAGGTGCAAGAAATGTTTCCTGTGCCGTGTCCATGCTTACATTTCCTTTTTATGTATATATATAAACACACAAATGTTGAAGTGATGGAACATAGGTTAAGGGTACCAAAACTGTTATAATTGTTAAAAATAGAGGCTTATAGATATTTGCTTGGTATATGTAAGGAGTAGACTGGGTATAGACTCGTAAAGGTATCGCTATTGACAAGATGTACTTGTTTGTTTCACTTGCACATGGCCATAACATAGCACCGCTTGAATCATCCATGTTTAAATGAGTTTATACGCAGTATAATACTATACTTCAATACACACATTTTACTGTACACAGAAATGTAATCACTCAATCAATGTGTACACAACATGTACACTTTTGTTGCCTCAATGAGAATGTTATCGCTTTTGTGCATTTTTGTTTTTTAAGGAAACATGCTCTTTTGTATTTTAAAGGAGACATATTATGGTGTTTTCCCAACAAGTAAACACAGTATATGAGTTCTAGAAAACATGTTTTTTAAGCTGTTTGCTGGAAATAGCTTTTAGGAAAAAGAATCTTGCCTACCGCTATTCCCCTTGGTTTCAGTCCCTTCACTGAAGGGAGTGAAACTTCAAAATCGTTTCTATGCTCTGATGGGAGGGGGATAGGGAAGTGGTTGGTAATATTCAAATGTGTCCCCCTCCTACGTAGGTGGGAGCGCCAAAACTAACTTGCTATTTTGGTAACTGTAGGCGGGGTACTTTCGGAAATGCATATCCTCACTCAAAAAAGCATGTACAGACTTATTTCAAAGTTTGTATGTGTGTGGCAGCACCCACAACACCCACAATCCCAGGAAAAGTGTAGTTTTCATAATGTCCCCTTAAGCATGCATCATATCAAATGTATTGGCTACAGCTGTACAATGTCATGTGACAATTAGCTTGCCTTGAACTTTTATTTAAATTAAATGGCTTTATTTAGTTTAACTAGTTGAATTTTAGGTCTAAAAGCAGTAATCTCTTCCTGAAGAAAGAATAACAGAAATAGGTATATATATTTGAATGAGTATGTTGACTGGGGTGCTGGTTATGTAATGCATCATGGCTTTGAAACCTGTAGAGCCGCTGTGTGTTGAACAGCCTGCTAGGCTTCCGAGTGCTCCAAACATACCCACTGTGACTCAACACAGATCAGCAGTACACAGAGACAGACAGACATCCTCCCGAGAGCCTTCATAATATTGAGTGGGATTAGTTTGTATTACCAAAGTCCCCCCAGCAGGGGTGCGTCAGCTGAGATGAATTCTGTTCGGGAGATGCATGTGGGGTTTTTTTCTCAGTGGAGAAGAAAATGAGAGAGATGGGGCGTGCACAGACAAATTGTCCAGTCAATGCTCAGAATCACAGGCTTATGATACTTAAGATATTATACAATCAACGATTGTAGGGGATTTTCTGGAAAAGCTCTTTGAGTGTCTGGTTTTTACTTCAGTGGACTTGATCTTCCTGGTTCTGTGCTTTTAAAAGATAAATCGCACAGGATATTCCCTCTTGATTACAAATCATTTGCATCTTAAGGTTAACAATGGCTCAGAAACCGCTCTTCACAGAGCAAAAAGCCTTGACAAATTTCCTGTTTTAGCTACAAGTAGTCTATTATGACCAAGAGAGGATATGCATTGACTCCAGCGTTGGTAACAGTCTGTCCCTGCACACAGTCCAGTGCAGGGATTGTTTACACAACAAAGTTAATTCTGAATCAACATTTGTTTTGAATCAAAATGACTGTCGCAAGTTTTTTGAGATGACAGGTAGAGCAAACCATTATGTAAGATCAGGGAATAAAGAAACTATTATATTAGCTGTACATTCCTTTTCCTCTATACGACACTGACTTTTTCGTGATGAGACACTGTTAAGACAAAGGCGGTACACAGAAAACCGTACACGCTCTTCCTGTTTAGTCAGCCACAGTAGACAGCTCCTTACAAGCCAACAAAGTAAACTATTCAATGATTCAATTTAATAGACTTGTGGTAAAACCTGTGGTCAAACTTGTTGAACTTGTAATTGGTTTACACAATGCCTTTGGTACTTCTGCGGCAAGTAGTAAATTGGAACATTAGGTGACAAAATTAAATTGTTAATTTGACATTGCATAACATGACCAGGGGCTGGGTTGTTGTTGAGGTCAAGCTGGCATTTAGTGAGTCATGTAGCAGTGCACCCTTCACACTGTTCCATACACCCTCTTTCACACGGAAGTCCCAGCTTCCATTCCATGTCCAGTAACAGATGCTGTGGCCCTAACAACGTTCCTGTGTTATCATCAACTCTCGTAAGCTATATTTTTGCCACAGTGTCAGTGTGTAGGGACCTCTCCAGACAACACATGCACATATGGAAATGCTCACAAGTACACACTCATGCACGGTGCAGTGAGCTCTTGATGTTTGATCTACCAGGGTCAAAACAGGTGTTTTGATAAATAATAGTCTTTGCTATTTAATACTTCATAAAGTCTAAATGACAAAAGAAAGTCATTTTTGTTGCTGGTTTTTCGCTTGGATTGAAAAGGTTACCACTCTCCACTGAGCTGGGTTTCTTTTTCAGTCTGAAAGACGGCAAGCCTATCGCACCTTTCACATCATCACATCAACACATCTCTTATCTTCCACAGTGATAACATTCGTGACTCTATTGGACACTCAGACTTGGTTTCGAGTAGTGCTTCGAGTAGTAGTTTGGCGAGTGAAACCTGTCTTTTGTTTGGTTCTTTTTCTTCCTCCTAGAATGTCAGAGATAAAAAGCAAATAAAGATTGAAGAAACAACCCGTTTCCACTGCAACTAACTCCCCCTGCCATCTCCTGCTGCCCTCACTTTGAACTCTAAGCTCTCCACTTCCCTGTGACTTCTGTGTCTTGAACCATCTAGCTAAAGTGTTGCATAAACTGAAGTGTTACATCCCAGGCTTGAGGTAGTAGCCCTTGTGCCCTCAAGTCCACAGGGGCATGACCCTAACTTTGCTCATCCATTCCAGGTATTTTTAGATACGCACACTAATTCAGAACGTCTGTTTTTGAGGACTTGATGGCGTTCACTTCTGTGAGGCCATAGCAGGGCAGCATAGCAAAATCAGTAATGTTGCTGTTCCTCATTCCAATCAAGACTTGTACCCTAGGTACAAAAGTACTAGGTACAAAAGTACCTAGGGGAAGTTCAAAGCCCATCTCCACAAACCTAACAATCTACTTGGCATGCGTCTAATTTGGAAATTAACCTTTTGAGTTCACAAATGACGGCGATATATGTATGTCTTTTGATGTAATTTGAAGTTTTTTTATTAAGAGTTGTTGTAATTTGATGCAAGTAAGAGAAGGCAGCTTGTGGCTACAGATGAAGACTGAGGTGACAGATATTCTAGGATTGGATGGTGGTGTCCCGCTGTTTGCGTCTCTGAGATTCAACTAATTGGA
The DNA here is from genome assembly GCA_027123545.1 of Trisopterus esmarkii. Taxonomy (NCBI): domain Eukaryota; kingdom Metazoa; phylum Chordata; class Actinopteri; order Gadiformes; family Gadidae; genus Trisopterus; species Trisopterus esmarkii. The sequence goes on along the minus strand of JAOPJL010000034.1, from coordinate 16,145,089 downwards.
TTGACCTCGTTTTTGCATTGACCATGTGCTGTTAGCCTTTAGCAGTTGTGCTAAATTACATCCCTCACCTTGTATCCAGGCACAATGCCCTAGTCTAGGCAAGCGTAGAGTTAGCCTTGGAGTTAGCCTAGATTCAGCAGGCTAATGCTTGACATGTGGCCTACATATGTGCGTGTAGCTGATAAGACCACCTGTCTTGGCTTTGTCTCAGCATAGCTCGCTAAATCAAGAGAGATTTTCCAATACACCTAATGACAAGAAGAGGTCATGACATACACATGATCCGGACACAGACACACACTCAAAATAATTTAATTGAATATAAAAGTAATTCATGCCTAACATATTTGAATACCAACAGTTTTAATTTTAATAAATGTTTGTTCCATGGTGCTTTTAATCAGTCATCAGTGTTTGTTATGTGGGTTTCTTTCCATCCCTGGGTTTGTTGAGTTAGATCCAGTCAGGAGCTCCAGTTAGACCAGCAGTGTGAGGCTGTTGAAGGCTGTTTGCTGGGTAAACACTGTGCTCAGATTAGGAGAATGGGAAGAGGTCCAAAGTAAACTTGGCCCATGTGCAGGAGAGGAAGGTAAAACATTTCATGGAGTCACACTTGGAAAAGCGGAGGGATGGAAATGTATTGTTGAAGTGAACGGTGACGGCGACTGCCAAAGCCGTCAATCTCCCTCTGTGTCATACAGGATGGCTTCAGGATAGCTGGGAGTGCCAACCACGATAAAGGATCAAGGCTTCCCTTAAACTTAATCCTGTCGAAACCCCGGGAGCATCATCGATGATGTCAATTTATTTGTCCCTGCACTGATTTGTTAAAACCGCTAATTGCTTTCCCAGCATTAGCTGCTGCTCAAACACAACTACAACTTCAACTCCATTGTGAAGTACACAGCGGAGAATGGAGGATAGGTACAGATTATGCTTTGAATGTAGGGAGTGGGACAATGGGCTAAAAGGCGCTACTCATTCATTTTCCGGCTGGGCTCTTTTGACAGATAGGGCTGGCATTTAATAACATTAAGATGATTTAAGCACCAGCTGCAGACTTCTGCAAGATTAAAATGCATTGTGATCTTGGAGTGTTTCTGCATGATTATAATGCATTGTGATGATTCTTTAAGCAAGTGAACAAGTGAATGGACATTTCATGTCAGGGTGTACCATCACACAGATCCCCTTGTTATAGGTCACACCTTGGAGGCATAATATTTAGCCATTCTCTTGTTTGACCATTAATATTGCATTGAGGTGTATGCAGGTTAATCGCTAACGTTACTTTATAATCTGGAAAGTCTTGTCAATTTATGACTACAATGTTTATTTAATTATTAAGTAATAACTAAATTAAAAAATAATTAAAAACCTTAATTTCCTTTAGTATTCTCTACAACAGAGCCTGGGCTTCTACGGCCACATAGTTGGGCCAGCGTTTTGCTGCACACTTGTCATTGAGCGTGGGCTGCTGGCCCTCTATTTTAAGTTTAGCAATGAGGAATGCTGGGGGGCCCCAGCTGAGCTCTGCCTTGGCCAACAGTGAGTGATCTATAATAACAATTAACAAATAGCTTTGCACTGTTAGCATATTGGGGACTTTTGGCCTTCTAAACACTTGAAGTGAGCAAAGTTTACATTTCTCAGTCTGGATAATCCTCTCTGTCCCACACTGCTGTGGCTCTCACCGTTTGTCCGACACACCCCATTGGTACAGCTTAACATTTCTGTCTATCGGTCTGTTGGTCTGCTTCTTTCTTCTGCATGAGCACCAGAAATTTCTGTCGCTCACGTAGAGCTTTTCCCACTGTAAGAGACACCGGGGTCATCCAACTGCCATGCACAGATGTGTGGCGCAGAGTCATTCCTATAACCCAAGGGAGTTAAAAGAATGAAATGCCTGCTACTAAACTAAACATTGTTTTCGTTATTCTCTTGGTGACTTCAACATGCTAGCGCTCAGGGCTAAGTCTATTAGAGTTCTAACCCTAACCCTGTTTCAGGATTATTTTTTCCGCTCGTAAGTGTTGTCTGTTGGGCCCTGGCTCCATGTTGTCCAGAGCTCTGCATCTCAACCCCTTACCCTGACATTCCATCTCACTGTATGGCGGCCAGAATTGGGAAGCTCCTTTCTGCACCTCCTGCATTTCCTCTCCTTCCGCTTGTGTCTGGGCTGGTTCTCCCTTTTCCATGAAAACACGGAAGCCCCTCCCCTCCTCCCTTTGTGTTTGTTTGGGTTGGGTTTTGTTAGCGGCGAGGTCACCTGAAGCCCTACTCCCTGGATCATGTTGAGTTGTTGTTCTGGTGTTGAGTTGGTTAATATTGTGTGTGTGTGAGTTCCTATGGAGATGGATATCCCAGACCCTTTTCTCCCCACATAGTGGTAAGCGGGCCATTTGACCAGGTGTTCTCCTCTCCAGAGATACCTCAGGCTGCTGTCATAATTCACGGAACCGGCCATTACCGAGTTACATTTTCTCTACCACTATCAATTCCCCCCCCACCCCCCAAAGGGTGACTGTAAAGCTAGCCTGCCATTCCTCATGGCACACCTCCCCACACGGGGAGTGAGACATCTCCGTATGCAAACCTTTGGAGGAGGATTATTATGTTGACACGTCGATAATTCTCGTAATACATGGGTTGCTTTTGCTTAATGGGGATAGCACTAAATCACGGTGATCACTGGTGTTGATGGATGAGGATAAAACTGCATTTTCTAGTAAAACCAAATAACTAATATGATTATAAGGCAATAAAAATTCTGCAATAATTAAGTAGACACAGCTATTTTGAAGTGTTTGACTGCTTGTTTCATGTCAATTCTCTTGCTTTTGGCGGGAGATTGTTTTTTTCCCCCCTATGCCACATTTCACACCAAGCCATAAAAGCAGCTCCCTGGCATAGTGATTCCATATTGACACAAGCTTCTAGAGTGTGTGGGATTGGTGTTTGCACTAAAAGATAGCCCTGTTTTCCTAATAGTGGAGCACATTTGCTCAGTGCTGGTCAAACACTTCCTAAACAAGGGGGCCAAATTGACTGAATTCTCTATCTACATCAAAGCCCACTGTTGATGGGGGCCATCTGACCACAACGGATCAAGTTTACATTTTTACTGAAAAAATGTCTGTGTAAAAGGTAGGCCATCCTTTTGTGAAGGATGGAAAAAATGATGGAAAATCTGCTAAAAAAAGATTGCTTATAAAATGGCTTAACAATTTTAGCTAGATTGAGCTAATGGAAATTATAAAATTTTGAAATTTAAACTAGGAGACCTTTAATGACAATGATTGACCACACAGTTTGTCCCGGCAGTGCACAAGGTTTTCCAGATCGTGTTATACCCGCACTGAAAACCCCACACTTACATTCCCAGCTCAGGATCCTTGGCTATGAATAATCTTGAACCTGGAATGATTATAGTTTTAGTGAGTTTTTCTGTTTCATGTGACGGTGGGTATTTTCTAATTTGTCACTCACTCGTTCCAGGTTATTGCCTCTGGCTATACCACCCATGCCCTTTTGTTATGGGTGTGTCTAGTCAAGTTCAAGGTCTTCTATAGGCTATAATTTATTTACAGCCTCCATTCTGCACAAACAACGATTAGCTTGGAGCATGAGCATGGCAAGTCCTGCCGATTTGGCACATAAATCGCAAAACAAGGTTATGATACCGGCTACAAAATCTAGCCACGCCCAACATGGCTGCAGTGCTGCATTGTGTGGGCACGGATTCAGGCTTTTAGGCACTCTGGAGTCTGCAGTGACTTGGGGGGAAAGGACTGGCAACAAGAGTGTGTTTCTTTGAAATAATGTTGACTTGTTCAGTGCCAGCTACTGGATATAGTGGAGGGTGTAGTTGGTAAAAACTATGAAAGTGTCTTGTTTGAAGTACATTTTTCCATGTGGTTATTTGTCCAAATGGTGCACACTTGGAACTTGGCAGAGCTCAAGGTGATTCCCATTGACTCTAATAGTAGTTCTTTTTTCTGAGACAGATTTAGCATCATCGTTTATGGGGAATTTCCATTTATGTCTCCCTGAACATTATTAACTGCAAATTGAGTGTCATACCTGTTGGGTGTGAGCTCAGTGTGCAGCTGTTTACTGCTCTGTGCACCAGTGTTCCATTTAAAACCAGTTGTAACCCAGGAGGTGAGGTCAAGAAAAGACTTTCAGAATACATGGATAGACTTTTGAGGTCTTGCTTATGTTGTCGAAATGTATCTCTTGTCTCAGAAAGAAATATGAGCTTCCTCTTAAAATAAATTACTCTAGTACTAATGTTTTTAATTTCTACCTAGAAGATGATATAGTCTAACTTTTGGACGAATGTTAGGTTAACTATGACTCTTTGGACTCTTTTTGTGTTTCTTTACATCGTCTTTTGAGTGTAGGAGCAAGACTCTAGGAAAGTGAAGTTTGGTGACGGCCAGTAACAGGCATGGTGACTGGTGGCCTGGATGCTTGGTGCAACAAATCAAGTCTTGTTTGTCCCTGTGTTGGAGGGATCTGAAATGAGCTGAACCACGCCTGTGGGCCCAGCGTGGTGTGGGCCAGTGGAAAGAATGAGGGAAACCGCGTGCACAACTCCGATCCTCTCCGGTAGCCACACAATGACTGTTGTATGTACTGCTTCTGATCATGCATGTCTACATATATGCGTAAATGCTACATTGATTGAAACAACCTATACCTACAATCAATATGTTTCAAGGGACACTGTAGGGCTTGGTTTAAAAAATCTATTTTACAATTTTTATAAAACTTAATTTGAATGATCCGATTTGATATAATCCCGAGATGTTCTTTTTGTGAGCTCTGGATTTTATCTTTATACATTATTATTAGTATTTTTTTTATGCCTTTATGGACAGGACAGGGAAAGGAAGCAGGTTGGAGAAGAGAGGGAACTACATGTCTTAACCTCATGAGCAGTCGTGTCGAACCACCGATCAGCCCAAGAGGTGATCTCTAAATATATGCCTTTTCCTGTGGATGATTGAGGCTTTAACCCTGTTAGTCTTTCCTGGCCAGCTTTTGGACACAACTTGCACTATATTGTGTTGACAGCTGTATTGTGTTGGTCTTGTTAACTAGAAAGCACATTAATGGAACTGCTTTGGGTTCAATTCTTAGTGTAAACATTATTACTCTTTCAACGCACCAGGTTAGAGGGTTCCTTCGACAATTTACACATAAGTTCTCTGAGAATCTTTCTTTTGATGTTGGAGCTGTGGCTGGGTTTCTGTGCCATATTTGTGTGAATCCATTGAACCCAATCGATCAGGATCACTATACTACAAAAAATCAGTGAGGTACTAAATCTAAACTCCTTGTGCTCTCTTTGAGAGGAGTACCTCTCTGACCCCCCATTCTCATATGTTCAGGGCCAATAAGACAAGTAGAGATAAGTAGCTAAGTAGTCAAGCTAAATAGTCAAGGCAGTCAAGCTAAGTAGTCCAGAGTGCAACACCCACACGCCTCTTCTCCGACCTTCCGATATTGCAGGCTAGCTCTCAGAAATGTTTTATTTGCATAGCTGTTTCAATCCCATGTTTGCACAATGAACCGGGCATGTTAAAGGGACCTTAGGTGTCTGAGAAAGATTATGCTATCCAATAATAAAACATGTCCACACTGTGTGTGTGTGTGTGTGTGTGTGTGTGTGTGTGTGTGTGTGTGTGTGTGTGTGTGTGTGTGTGTGTGTG
>JAOPJL010000034.1:16055362-16065414 GCA_027123545.1 Trisopterus esmarkii | reverse complement strand
TGTGTATATATACTGTCTATGCATACAATTTCTTTCTTTCTTTCTTTCTTTGGGGCTTTATTTGTTATGAAGGCATTTTTGTTTTTGCACTATGCTGTCTAGTTACTGGAATACATGAAGTGAGATTTAAGGTATAATAAAGATGTGACTAAACTGATACATTGATAAAAGATTGTTGTAATGTTTATTGGGAAATCTACTGTAGTACATTATAGTCATTATGGATAGGCTGGGTTTTTGTTAGATAATGGGTAGTTTTAAAGATTAATTATGATGAAAAATTTGTCTTGAGGAAGGATAATTATTTAATGGCTGTTTAATTATGGCTGTGATTCCTCTTTTTCTTAGGTAAAGGTGAATGTACATTTCTTTTCTTTTCTTTGAACAGAGCAGTTTTAATGTTCTAAAGTGTTAGTGTTAACAGACAGTTTGAATGTGTTTCTGAAGGCTCTTGTGCTGACTTGTAAACTGCACTACTGCTTAACCTGACCACTATTGGTGCATGCAAGCCTTTTGAGTTGAAGTGCATTTCGAAAAAAGTTCATTGTTTTAAACAATCATAATACTTTTCATGAATCATACTTTGCAGAGATCTGCATAATTAAAGTGAAAGTGGTATTTTGTCTTATCAGTTGCTCAATAAACCTACGGTTAACAAATTTTATTCGGTGTTATGTTATTCTGTGAATCTGCACCCTTGATTGCTTTAACACCAGTGAGACACAATGCTTTATTAGATTGAGACATAGATTATCCTTGAACTGAAAAATGTTTGATAATATTTCTACTCTTATTCGGTGTTTCATGTTTTATGCTTGAAAATAAATGCCTCCAAGCATATTAATGACTAATAAATACGACTATAGAATAAAATATTAATTTGGCCGTATTTATCTTTCAATCATTTGGTAGTAATGCTCAATGGTAATTGACTGCAAGAGATTTCTTCGTAAAATCTGTCGTCAAGCATTAAGCATTAGTCTTATGAGTTTCTACAAGTTTTCCCACAGTAAGAGTTCAGCCAATGGTACAGCTTTCAGTATTTTTGGATCTCGACAGCTGTTGATGCACGTACAATTTTCATTACTACTGCTGCTTGTTTCCCAGCTTTAACTCAATTGTATTAAACGCACATATGCACTGTTCAGGTTAAGGTAATTTCTATGTTAAGCAGAAGTTGGGAAATTAGGCAACGTAGGCCTACATTTGCTTTTCTTTATGAGAGTGTATATAGAGCACTTACAATACTCAGTAGGCTACAATACCATATATGTTGTTCCAGGAATACCCGGGGAGTTTATATTAGGGATGAACCTATAACACGGCATACTTGAGATAAACAACCAGCTAGAATCCTATGTCTGTCTTGACTAAGCCTATGTGGTAATATGTGATTTGTGTTTTCTCCTACATGTGCACACTGGGATAGATTTGACTACCATTGGTGCTTTCATTCATTTCAACACAGAATACAACCGCCTTAAATTAAATCGTCCTACTTTATTGTAAAAATAAACGACGAATAACGAATAGCTTCCTGCGTTCATCATTGTTCAACAGTTGACTTCAGTCAAATTGAGTTGTCAACCACAATGTAAAAAATATTAGCCACTTAGTTTGAACGTGACTTCTCATACAAATGATGAAACAGACCCATTTCAAATGTAAAAAAAAAAAAAGAAGGTGTTTCGTGTATCGGTTTCGTGTATACAAGATGGACAACCCTGTGGCCAATCAGAGAAGGAGGGAACATCTCGAGACCCTCCTCCCACGGATTTCACCATGACAACCGCTTCTCGCGTATGGACCCCACAGTCAAGATGGCGGAGGAAGAGAAGGAATCGGAGGTAAGTGCTCAACTGAGTGTCTTGTAAACATTCAAATTACTTTTAAATTTAATGGTCGGTAGTTACCCATACAACGGGTTACTATTGTTAACATATGATATCTCATCTCAGCTCATAAATGTTAGTAGTTGTTACCGCAATTCCTCTTAAGTGGTAGCTAATGCAGCTAACTCACTTTGCACAGCCTATAATCTCCCAGTTGCTCGATTACCGTTTGAGGCCACTGGTCCATCTGTCAGTAATAGTAAGCAACTAGCTATTCACTTCACATGCTTTAACGTTCGTTAAATAACCTAAATTACTAACGTTGCATCTATGTTTATGGGAACGCTTTTGATCTACATGTATGTTGTCAGATCCACTGTGAAAAATACACATGACACATATTTAGATACCTATCTAAGCCTTTAGTTAAAGAATCTGGTGTGTTGTTTTCCTTCTCTCCAACAATCCCACGGGGAACTTTTTGAATGATATGGCAATATCATGAAAGTAAATCTTGAGGGCTAATGTCTATTTAGTTCACTTATTCACTTTTATGTTTTTTTTGTGACAGCTCCCTATCGCTACTGAGCTCAAGAAACGACGCGCCCCTAAAGGTAGGAAATATGTTTAAGCCTAAATATATTTATGTGTAGGCCTGTATCATAGTGATGTTGAAATAATGATGAAAAAGCTTGATTTTGTTAATATTTTTTGCAATGAATTCGTACTTGTTGTTTGTCCGTTATCAACTCCACAACTTAAATTAAAGCAGCTCACAGAGTTATGGTTTATATGACTGTTTCATACAAATCAGACCCAATACAATAATGTTAAACGTACAAACTGAAAACGTTTTCCTGCAGAGGGCGATATTGCCCTTCTTTCCACTTTACATAAATATTGTATAACCTAAGCAGGCCTTCATGTCCATCACACGTTCAATAATTTTTTCTTTGAATTGGTTACTAATGGCAATTATTCATTTTGTTAGATTATCATATCATAAATATATTTGTATGCGTTATATTTGTATACAATGTGGAACTTGGTATACTGTATGCCTTTCATTGGTACATTCTGTGTTTTATTTTTTGTTGCCTTTCCTTCTCTGTTCTCCTCAAATTATTGATTTTTCTATTATATTATATTTTATTATTTAGAAGTATTGAAGTAAACTATGTAGCCTACACTTTATTAATAGTGTGTTTGGTATTCAAACGCATGCAAAATATATTCTTGATATTCTTTTGTAGCTCTGTGATCTTTGAGTTGAGTAAAGATGAACCCCCTCATTGTTTCGTCTCCTACATGTTAAGTCTTGCGGCAGTACTTTTTGGAATCCAACATAATTACATTTTTCACCACACGTTCCATGTGTCTTTTGATCTCAGCATGGCTCTCCTCTGCTCTCATCCTCTTTTAAACAGATGCTTAAAAGACCTCAGAAGGCACATCTTTTTTTATAGCATTAGCAAAATCTTACACCACGATGAGCAGACTCCGCCATTTTTACGATGAAATAGTATTTCTGTCTACAGGGCTTTATGCGGCAAGCTCCATGCTGTGCTCCTCGCGCTTTGTTTCCATCCGCTCTCCATTCAGAATGGCAGGGATATGTGTCACATAGACACGCCCGTCCCTGAACCACCCTCATCCCACAAATCTGCCCAGCTTTAGTTTCTCTACGTGGACTTTGGAGTGCCAAGGGGCCACAGCTGAAACCAAGAGACAAGGATATTATTACTGCCTCAGCAGGAGGGAAAGCCGATTAAGTCACTGAAAATAGGGCCACTCTACATCTTGATGTGGCAAAATAAAGTGTGGAGAATTTGCAGTTCCTCAGTCAGAGATAGCCAGCAACTTACAGTATATGAAGCGGATGTATAAATCATTAGGCCCATTGTGTTGTTTTAGAAGCAAAGGAACCCTGGCATAAGCACTAAAGGCTAACTGTATAATTTTACACCAGAAGGTCATTAACAATGTTTTCCAGAGTGAGCTGGAAATTCAAAGCCCACGTTGTGACTACACACACAAATCTTTTTGTTCCTTTTTGCCTTCGGAGAGAAGTAGAAGGCGGAAGATAACAGGATTACCAGGATCAAACCAGAATTCCAATTGCTGCCTTACAGGATATGATATCGTACTGTCATAGGAATGGCTTTGACCACTCTGGTTCTACCTTAAGTCTTGAGTCTTAAAACTAAAGCTTTGTACTGAATTGATCCTCATTCCACCCCAGCTTGCTTTCTTATGTCTGTCTATATGCATTATGTTTGTAGACAGAAAACCCCTTGTTGGCTGGAGACATTGTTGCCTAGGTAACAAGACGAATATGTTAACATGCATGTGCAATAAGAGACCTCAATGTTGAACAGAAACTGAAAAAGCTTACAATCTAGCTGACGTGTACCGGAATAATCTGTTTTGTTACCTTAAGGTTCTACCTTAAGTCTTAAAACTAAAGCTTTGTACTGAATTGATCCTCATTCCACCCCAGCTTGCTTTTTTATGTATGCATTATGTTTGTAGACAGAAAACCCCTTGTTGGCTGGAGACATTGTTGCCTAGGTAACAAGATGAATATGTTAACATGCATGAGCAATAAGAGACAGAAACTGAATAAGCTTACTATGAAGCTGACGAGTACCTGAATAATCAGTTTTGCTGTCAAATAAAAAATGTGCTATAACCTCCAAGGTCAAAATTATTTTAGAGAAAATGAAAATATATACAAATATTCGGTGGAGTAGATTCAAGGTTTAACACAAAACAATCCACTTCCTCAGCTCCTGAGCTGCCTATCTTGGAGAGAAGGAACTGGCTTATTCACCTACACTATATCCGCAAAGACTATGAGACCTGTAAGGTGAGCAGCTTCTCTCCTCCCCCTCCATCTTGTTCCTGTCACTTGCTGAGGTAGACGCTTAGTTTGGGCCAGGTTGACACCTTCATGCAACGCAAGGACTTTGAAGGATTTGCGTCTGGATACGCCCTTGACAACCCTTTAATTTGTAAAAGACCAGGCTTTCTCCCACCTGAGAGTTGAGGGGCTTGAACTTGAGTTTAAGCCCCTTGTTTATCCATGCCTGTCTTAGGGTCGTTGTTTAAGATGCTCAACCCGCTATGGCCCTCTGGGTAGCCATGCAGCTTGCTGACCATGGTAAACAGACTTTCACTAAAAAGTATATCTCTAGAAATAGCCACACAATCTGAGATGCTGGCCAAACAGCAAATACTTCTCCTACTCCTTTCAAACCTCTCAAAGCCTGCCGTTAATAATAAGCCCGCTTGTCTATGTCCATGGTTTGTTGGGACTGACTTAAACTGGATAGATAACAGTGCATACAGCACAATGCAATGCCTATTTCATACATTAACGGAAAGCTCCCACTTTACACTGAGCTTTCAAGTGATTTTAAAAGTATCACATTTACATCTTGTTAAACCTAGGGCCATTTCTTTCCATAGCATTTTTCATTTGTCATATTTGTTGACATTCACTTAGCATCCTGAAAGCAATCAATACATTTAATGCCCAATATCTGTGGCTGCTGCAGGCCTGTAATAAGCCTCTCCGATTATTTCATTTTGTTGCATTCATTGTGCATGAATAAAGTCTTCCACAAGGTTAGACAGACCTAATGCTGAAGCTATCAAGCTGTGTTTTGGTGGAGTGTTTTAGAGGGAGGCCTGAAGGGAGGGGTGGGATTTTTTCCGTTGGATACTTTGATAATCCAGCTTGCCCCTGGCTGGTTTCTCAAAATGTTTTTCCCTAGATTTAAGCTTTTTAACATTACAGATATCTATGGGATGGTCTGAAAGATGCTCCTACTCTATTATTCATCATTTAAATACGTTGCCAGCCTATAAATGGATACTTTAATTTGTTTCACCATTCTAATGGATTTACTTAAGAAGACCCAAAAGAGAAGAAGTCCAACATTTATGGTTTTATTACTTTATTCTTTAAACGTTTATCTAAATTTTGTTGTGGACCCAGGCCATCATCAAAGACCAGCTGCAGGAAACCAATGCCATGTGTGAATATGCCATATATGTGCAAGGTAGGCCACGATTTACCAATCAACACTCCTCTGTACAGACTAGGCATGCACCAGGCAAATAGAAGAGATGAAAAAGATGAATGTGCATTTTCTAAAATAAATTTTCTAAAATATGCAATGTTGACCGCCCGTGGTTTTTCTGTTAAGTTTTAATGAATTGGATTAGCCCCCTTTCAGTTCACGAAGGAAGAAAGACATTTTTCTTATTATTATTCTTCCTTTTGTTCCCCTAAGCGCTAATCCTACGGCTGGAGGGGAAGATCCAGCAGTCCCTGGAGCTGTTTCAGAGCTGTGCCATCATCAGTCCAACCAACGCAGACAACCTCAAACAAGTGGCCAGATCCCTGTGAGTCCCCTTGCCCAGCATTGTCCGTCCAGGCTAACTCCGCCCGTCGTCTTCATTATCTAACAACCATTGGGGAGGACGACGGGGGGTTGTAGTTGTATCCAAACAGAATGTCAATAAGCAAGGCTTTTTCTTTTCTTGCCACTGATCATTTGAGAATTAAAGGTCAATTTTGACACCACACTGCTTTGAGTGGGTTGTGAGTGAGTGCGTCATGCCTATGAATTGATATACCGTCTGTTTGTATTAAAGTTTTCTGCTGGGGAAGCACAAAGCGGCCATCCAGGTCTATCATCAGGCCGCCACGCTCAATGAGAAAGATTGGGTAAGGAACCATAATTCTATTCATTAGTTGGTATTCTGTGTTATGGGGGAGTGGATGAAGGGCTATATTCAATTGTAAAATTACAAAATGGGAGTGTATTTAAATAAAACTATAAAACGGACATACTAATGGTGTTCATGTTAACTCAGGTACTCATTTATACATTATTAGGGTAAGGGTTAACCCTAACCCACTAACCCTAACCACTATGCTAGTACTATATAATTAGGGACAGAGCCGACATAGTCAGGCGAAGTCCCTATTGTAATTGAAAGGATTATTAGGGACCGAGCCGACATATGTCGGGCGAATATTTTGAAATATTTCGCCAAAATTCAAAATGGCGAAATATTTCCGCCATTTTGAATTTTGTGAAAAATACGTATTAGCACGCTCCTCCTACAGCGTAACCTACTAGCTAGCATCAATACCCCAACTTGTTCAATCTCTAACAAAAGGTTGGTAAAAATGTGTTCCCCTCTGAAGCTATTAGCCAATGAACACAAAAGGGGCGTAGCTCTGGAAATTAATAGCCATAACTCCACAAGCTTTAACCCAATCGACACCAAACTTCTACGATATGCTCACATATCGACCTGGAACATATCCTAAAAATTGCAACCAAATCAACCGCTCGGGGGCGCTACAGCAAATACACCATTTTGTGCCTTTTTGGCAATTTTTGGCCCATTTGGCACAATTGTACGATTTGCATTTTAACGAACTCCTCCTACACCGTTGAGCCAATTCCTGCGAAACTCACTGAGGTTCTTCGCAAGCCCTCACCGATTAAAAGTCATCAAAAGGTCTTCCAAAAGTCAAAGGGCGTGGCCAGGGCGAAGCCAGGAAGTTAGCTGTTTCGCCACTCAACTGCTCACTGTTATAACTTCTGTGTACATTGTCTGATATGATAAACTGCTCACGTTTGAGGAGAGTGCCGCCCTGAACATGTCTGCAATGCGATATGGACTCACAATGACAGCGCCACTTACTGGCGACTGCAAATGTCACGCCTTCACACTTTTACCGGTCATTCTAAAACACATTAACAGAGATTGACCACCTTTAGCTTTGACGTACATGCATGAAACTTTGTGCGTACATAGAACCTGTACAGATGTACAAATAAGTCTCTTGGACCCAAACCCTACACCTAACAGGAAGACAGCCATTTCACATTTTAGGTGCAATTTTAGGCGACTTTTCCCCATTTTTCGCCATTTGCATGCAGTGTACTTTAACAAACTCCTCCTACACCGTTGATCCGATTGCTACCAAACTTGGTCAGCCTGTTCTAAAGGCCTCAACAATGAAAAATTATCAAAAGGTCTTACATAAGTTAAAGGGCGTGGCCAGGCCGGCACCATGAACACGAATGAATTTCAACCTTCCCCACTAAACTGCAAACTGTTATAACGGCAGTGTCCATTGTCTGATATGATCAAAACTGCTCATGTTTGATGAGAGTGCCGCCCTGAACACGTCTGCACTGCAATATTGACTCGCAATCAGTGCGCCACCTACTGGCGCCTGCAAATGTCACGTCTACACACTTTACCCCTCCTTCTAAGAGAGATTAAGAAACATTGACCACCTTTAGCTTTGACATAAATGCATGAAACTTTGTACGTACATAGAACCTGTACAGATGTACAAATAACTCTTCTGGACCCAAACCCTAAACCTAACAGGAAGACAGCCATTGCCCATTTTAGGTGCAATTTTAGGTGATTTTTTTTCAAATTTTTCGACATTTGCATGCAGTGTACTTTAAAGAACTCCTCTTACACCGTTGATCCGATTGCTACCAAACTTGGTGAGCCTGTTCTAAATAGCTCAACGATGAAAAAAAAAAAGGTCTTACATAAGTAAAGGGGCGTGGCCAGGCCGGCGCCATGAACACGAATGAATTTCAACCTTCGCCACTAAACTGCAAACTGTTATAACGTCGGTGTCCATTGTCTGATATGATCAAAACTGCTCACGTTTGATGAGAGTGCCGCCCTGAACACGTCTTCACTGCAATATTGACTCACAATCACAGCGCCACCTGCTGGCGACAGAAAATGTCACGTTTTTACACTTTCACCGCTCATTCTAAGAGAGATTAAGAGAGATAGATCACCTTTAGCTTTGACATACATGCATGAAACTTTGTAGCTACATAGAACCTGTAGAGATGTACAAAAAAGTCTCTTGGACCCAAACCCTAAACCTAACAGGAAGACAGCCATTTCCCATTTCATGTGAAATCTTTAGCGATTTTCTTTCCCATTTTTCACCATTTGCATGAAGTGTACTTTAACGAACTCCTCCTACACCATTGATCCCATTCCTACCAAACTTGGTGAGCTTGTTCTTAAGGCCTCAACGATGAAAAATTATCAAAAGGTCTTCCAAAAGTCAAAGGGCGTGACCAGGCCGGCGCAATGACCGCGAATGAATTTCTACCTTCGCCACAAAACTCACAACTGTCATAACTTCAGTGTACATTGTCTGATATGATCAAAACTGCTCACATTTGATCAGAGTGCCGCCCTGAACACGTCTGCATTGACTCCCAGTCAGAGCGCCACCTACTGGCGACAGCAAATGTGACGTTTTTACACTTTCACCGCTCATTCTAAGAGATGACAATTCAGCCACTGGACAACCAGCGACGGGGCGGTGGCTGGGTAGGCGGCCGCAACATTGGCAGGCAGTCGTAGCATTCTCGAGTTGCGTGGGTGCTCGGTCCGTTCATCACTGCTTGCAGTTTTAATTATGCTTATTACGGCATTACCTAATGTCAATGAATGTACCCTTATTGTAAAATGTTATCAAAAGGAATAACAAAAGAAGTACCTTCTAATTTCTTCTGCCAACTTGTTTTTGCCAACATGGCTCCTTCACTAACCTTGTTGTGGAATTCTAAATCATATCAAGATGATTGTTTAGCAGATGGTGAGTGTATCTTCAGCCAGCAGCACTATCTTGCTTTGCCCAGAATCCTATATTGAATGTTGATTTGAAACATAATCTGATAACGTTGCAGTTTTTGTTACTAGAGTAATAGAAAACTGCATTTCCCCACAATGGAGTTGCAACTTTATACGTACGGTCTACTACTGTACTGTCTAGAAAATTATGCATACTGTTCTGCATGTCTGTTTTGCATACTAAAAAAATCGTCCCCAACTCCGTGACACTTGCTCATACAGCAATGATTTTTTATATCCAGCTGTAATACTGTCAGTGCTAGCCATCTCCCCATGATTGATATGGCATTTTCTTCCCACCAGGAGATCAGCCATAATCTCGGTGTGTGCTACTCCTTCATAAAGGATTTCAAACATGTGAGTATACCAACCTTCGCCACCCACTGTTCTTGTGAAGGTCCATCCCCTTAGGGATGGCCGGAGCTTTTACTCCTCTCTCTCTCTCTCTCTCTCTCTCTCTCTCTCTCTCTCTCTCTCTCTCTCTCTCTCTCTCTCTCTCTCTCT
>JAOPJL010000034.1:16025550-16039376 GCA_027123545.1 Trisopterus esmarkii | reverse complement strand
TGTGTGTGTGTGCGTGTGCGTGTGCGTGTGCGTGTGCGTGTGTGTGTGTGTGTGTGTGTGTGTGTGTGTGTGTGTGTTGGTCAGACTTCACTGCCATTCTGCTGGATGTGATGTCCAACTCCAGCTACCTGCATGAGATCTTTAAATCCACGTCCATCCTGTCAGGTAAACACTTAACAAACACGCAACTAAACACTCAACTAAACACTCAACCGAACACTCAGCTGAACACTAAACCGACCCATGCTAACAGGCCACAGAGCAGCTCCTTCAGACTCAAGCCATACACCGATCTAGTTCTCATCATTTGGACCTCATTTAGTCCAATCACAGGCCACACAGCCCCCTGTGGACACGCCTGTTCAGACGAGCACTGAGCGTAGACCTGACTGTTTCCTGTTTCCTGTTTCAGTGAGTCAGAAGAATGACACGGACTGCATCTACATCTGTGTGATGGCTGGACAAGCAGGTCTGTCTGCCTGTCTGTCTGTCTGCCTGTCTGTCTGCCTGTCTGTCTGTCTGTCTGTCTGTCTGTGGGTCTACCTATGTGTGTGGTTGTGTATATGTGTCTGTCTGTCGGAACACAGACTTGTCGGACATTGTTTTTAATAAAAAAAAACAAATCCATCTGACTTGGAAAAATTAATCCAAAACGCGTCTTGTAAAACAATTTGGCACATTGGTGTGGTTTAATTAAATGTGTGAAATATTATGAGTGAGTCACAGCAGGGAGATAGTGCTCGCTCGCTCTCTCTCACTCTTAAATTCAGAGGGATTTATTGTCATGGAAACGTACATTGCCAAAGCATAGAAAGAAAAGAAACAGTGACGCAAAATATGTCTCCCCTAATCCCTCCTACCGTCTCTTTAAGTCTGTCTCTCTATATACTGAATGTCTGCCTTTCCGTCTCTCTCCCTCTATGTCTCTCATTCTCTTTCTCTCCCCCTTCTCTCGCTCTGTCTGTCTGTCTATCTGTGTGTGTGTCTCTCTCTCTCTTTCTCTCTCACCCCTTCTCTCTCTCACCCTCCCCCTCTCTCTCTCTCCCTCTCTCTCTCTCTAGACAGAGAGCTTCCTCAGTTGTGGGACTCAGACTTGATCACCCCTCTGTTCAACCAGACCATCATAGAGGACCCCCACAGATGTCTGTTAACACAAACACAAAACACGCGCACACACAGACACTGGGCCACATTCACACGCAAACACACACAAATACAAACACATAGACACCCAGACAAATATATATTATATATTAATATATATATATAGATAAATATAAATAATATATATAAATATGTTCATATATACATTATAGTTTAATTGTAATTTTTACATTTTTAAGAAAATATATATATTTTATATTTGTATTTTCTTCATATATATAAATATATATTTAGTTTAGTTATTTATTTTATAAATTTATTTTTTATCAATATAAAGAAATAAACTTACATATGTATGGCCCTTGAGAATCGAGAGAGTGACTTTTGAAACGCTTCCCTGTTCCTCTCCAGCTGGGAACCTCAGCCTCCACCACAGCTCCATAGGTGGGTCTCACAGCCAGGAGAACGTCTGCCCTCAACTCTCCTCTGGTGCCTGTGGACCTCCATGTTCTGCTCTGGTTCCTGTGTATCTTCATGTTCTCCCCTCTCCTCTGGTTCCTGTGTATCTTCATGTTCTCTGGTGCCTGTTGACCTCTTCTCCTCTGGTGCCTGTTGACCTCCTCTCCTCTGGTGCCTGTTGACCTCCTCTCCTCTGGTGCCTGTTGACCTCCTCTCCTCTGGTGCCTGTTGATCTTCATGTTCTCCAATGTTCTCTGAAGTTATTCAATGTCACCTGATGTCCTTTGAGGGCTTCCCACTGTTCTGCAATGTCCTTAGGCTGGCCTCAGGTGTTCTGTGACATACCTTGATGTTCTACAATGTTCTTTAGCATTCTACAGTGTTCCTAAATGTCCTTTAAGGGTCTCAGATCTTCTTTAACGTCCATGCTGTTCTATAATGTTTTCTTATCTCTCCAACGCTCTGCTCCTCTGAACCTCTCCAACGCTCTGCTCCTCTGAACCTCTCCAACGCTCTGCTCCTCTGAACCTCTCCAACGCTCTGCTCCCCTGGGGTGGTGGTCCTGTCGTGGGGTCTCCTCTCCAGCCTGGCAGCAGATGGCCCCCGCTGACGGCCAGACCCCCAGCAGAGAGCAGGGGCAGGGTGAGGGACATTCCTGGTCAAACCCTAGCAGCGATATGATTTGCTGTTAAGATTGATTGGCAGTAGTTCTTAACCTGTACATCTAAACATCAGGCTCTGACAGGGTTCTGATTGGTAGGAATCTTGTGGTTCTTCTTGACAGGCTTGGTCACGAGCGTATCTTCGGATCAGCTGTCGGGACAAACTCCTCCTCCTTCTCCTCCTCCTCCTTCTCCTTCTCCTGAGGATGCAGCAACCCCGCCCCCCCGTGACCCCCTGACGCCAACGCCCTCCCTCCCCTCCCTGCGGACCACCGTCGCCGCGGTGACCCACAGACTGACCAGCAGGACCGTCGCCGCCACCCGACCGGCTGAGACCCCCACGGACCCCCGGACGCCTGTTTCCATAACAACCACCGCAACCATCCCTACGTCGCAGCAGAGGGACATGACGACGACGGCTGCGAGGCCGCCCCCGGCAACCGCGAGGCCGCCCCCAGCAACCACAGTACCAATCACAACGGAGCGGCCGCCCGTGGCCCCGCCCCTTCCCGCTGTGATGTCATCTCAAACGGCGCTCACCTCGCCGCCCGCCGTCAGACCCGGTCAGCTGACCACAGCTCGGAAAATTACAACCGCAAGTGAACAGGAGCCAACAAACTCCCAGCATGCATCTACAACTCAACACCAGGTACACTCAGGTGGGGCCGGGGCCCCCCAGGGAGCCACGCCCCCCGCCGCTCCTACCGTCCTGGTCCAACAGGAAGTGACCTCATCCCCCTGGAGGACTAGTGTGGTCGATCTACTTCTTGTCGGGGGGCCGGTGGACTCTGCCATCGCTCCGACCATCGCCTCCGAGAAACCAGGTGAGTGACTGCACTGGTAACCATGGAAACACTCCACAGTATTAAAACTACAAACAGAAATACACTAGTTACAAAAACTACAAACTGAAACACTACAGTATTAAAAACTACCAAAATGAAACAATCATACAGTAAAGTATGTAAAATAAGAAGTTTAGAGAGAGAGAGAGAGAGAGAGAGAGAGAGAGAGAGGCGGGCCTTAGATAGTCACCATTGCAACGCAGCGGCGGCTGGCCCAGGTGAGGTGTGTCGCTTTAAGGCTTCTAAACTGAGGTCCACTGCTAAATCAAGGCCTCCGTCTAATCTCTGTTCCCATGGCGACAGAAGCGGCCCTAGGGAGTCCCGCCTCCCCTTGAAGCTCATTGGCCGTCTCTGTTAACGTAACGTCTACCTTTCTCTCCCGTGCTTCCTGTATTACACTTGGATCATAGTCTGTGTGTGCTTCATACAGATTTGTGTGTCTTATTGGGGGTCAAGCAGCAAAGCTGCAAGACAACCATTGTTATTGTACATTTTCCTATTATTATTATTTTCCTGCCGAGTCTATGGCAGCCCATAGAACGCCAGGGTAAAAAGTTGAGAAATTTGGCAGACAGATTCAGGACAGTCCCATAAGCCCTCAGAGCAAATTTGACATCGCTAGCCCATGAGCTCTAGCGCCACCAACAGGTCAAAGTTGGACATGCATTCATGTTTATAACTTTTGACCCATTCATCCAATATTCACAAACAAGGTATCATTGGAATCCTTGGGCCAAGCCGAGTTCAACGCACCCTATGACATCATTTTTCGTTATGATGGATTTTCCGCCATCTTGATTTATATCAAAAACCGGTGGTGTGCTGCAGAGATAGCGTCGTCCTTACTCCTGTTCTAAAGATATGCAAACTGGTAGGGGTCAAGTGTAGGGGTGATGCATGACTTAAGGTGAACAAGGACCAGTCTCTCGAAGCACTTCATGATGGTTGATGTAAGTGCTACGGGTCGGTAGTCGTTGAGGCACGTCGGGAGGGCATGTTTAGGAACAGGCACAATGGAGGTGGATTTGAAACATGAAGGGACTTTAGCTTGGGCCAGGGACAGGTTGAAGATGTCGGTTAGGATCCCAGTCAGCTGCTCAGCACATGCGCTGAGTACGCATCCTGGGATGCCGTCTGGGCCTGCAGCCTTACGTGGATTTGTCCTGCTCAGTGCAGCATGCACGTCTGTGGGGGAGAGAGTGAGAGGCATTGGGTTTGAAGGGAGGGGGACCTTAGTGGCCACCTCTTAATTAGCCTTATCGAAGCGAGCATAGAAGTGGTTTAGCTTGGATGGTAAGGAGGAGTCAGTAATCGGGGGGAGGTGCGGGAAGTTTTAAAGTCTGTAATAGCTTTCAAGCCCTGCCACATGCGCCGGGGGTCAGAGTCTTTGACGTACTCCTGCACATTGAGCTTGTGGCTATGCTTTGCACTTTTGATGCCCCTTCTCAGGTCAGCCCTTGCTAGACTGTAGACCTGTGCGGGTCCTGACCTGTGGGTGGTGTCGCATACTTTCAGCAGTAGGCGGACCTGTCCGTCCATCCAGGTCTTCTGATTAGGGAAGAATGTAATCCGGTTGGTGGTGGCATCGTTGCTGTATGTGTTAATGCAATCCAGAACAGAGGAGGTGTAGGAGTCAATGTCTATTTGGGAGTCCAGCGGGGAAGCTGCAGCAAAGTTACTCCAGTTGCTGTGATGTAGCCTATGCTGTAGTATGGGCTCTGCCCCCTCAGGCCAGACTTTAACTGTCCTGACTGAGGGCTTGGGGCTTGGGGCTTGGGGCTAGGGTCCGTGGTCTGACTGACCCGGGAGGGGGAGGGCCTTGTATGCATCGTTGATGTTAGTATAGTAGTGATCTAAGGTCTTATCTCCTCTTGGGGGACAGGAAACGTGCTGATAATATTTGGGGAGAACAGTCTTCAGATTGGAGTGGGTAAAATCTCCAGCAATGATAAAGACAGCCACCGGGTAACATGCCTGCTGTTTGCTAATGGCAGCATACAGTTCTTCCATAGCTAGTTTAGCATTAGCGTCCAGTGGCAGGTAATTACTGTCTGCTAATTCAATATAAAATCCAGCACCACCATGTATTACTTAAGATCTGAGGTTTCCTTTCCTGAGAGTTCCACAAAGTGTGGATGTATCTGTGGAGAGCCGGAGTAGTGTAGGAGTCCATCCAAAAGCTTCTGGTTTCGATCCCCATTTTCTGAAACCCACCTTTAAGCAGTCTTGGAACAAGATGTCTAACCCCTGCAGCGCCTTAGTGTTTTTTGTAAAAAAAAATGTGATGCATTAAAGGCTTGCAAGACACAGCCTGAGTGCCTTAGTGTTTTTTGTAAAAAAAAATTATGCATTAAAGGCTTGCAAGACACAGCCTGTCAGATCACAATTATAAGGTATGGGTCACGTATGGTGATGTAATGGTCCATTGTTGAGTCTCAGAGTTATCTCCAGTGACAAGGGATCCCTACAGAATGTGGTAATTTACACACTAGAGTAAATACTCCAGACTTGAGTGAATGTAGCCGCAGTGTGATCCACACTCGTAGATCACACAAAATATAGAAACATTGAAAATAACACTGTGTGTGTGAGTGTGTGCACCCATGCGTGTGTTTGAGAGAGTTTGCCATGTCAGTGCAGCCGGTCATAGATGAGGCCTGATTGCTCCCTGGGCAGACGTTTCATTGTTTTAATGCCTCTCAGCCATGACAGGCCCAGAGCAATAACGCTGTGTGGGTTTTTTTTAAGGACAAGCCAGTTACAGAATGCAGTTGGTGGTGGTGGAATTGCTTTTTTTGAGACTAGACAACAACCAGCCAAGCATAGCATTATGTTTCTTCTTAGGATTGATCCTTTGCAGGAGGGTGTTATTTGAATCAAGCCCATAGCTCTGCGACAGTCTCTCAGAGATAAAACACAATGTTTATTCATTAGCATGGGCAGTTAGTCCTGTGAAAGGAAATCAATGGCTCCATTTCCTTCAAATATTTCTTTAGAGGTTTCAAATTGCTCTTGCTATCAAGGCCTTTGCTCATTTATTAAAATCCATCAGAATTCCTATATTCGATTATCAGACATTGAATTACAGGAAAGCACAAATTTGTCAAATGTATGTTTTTTTCCCCCACCAATGGGCTAATGGGGCCAATAGCCTTATGTGGGTCTGAACATATCTGTGCAAGTCAATTATTTTCAGTCAAAGATGTGTAGCCTTTCTTTTTTGGAATCCAGACTCTCTGAGGAACTCCATCTCTGTGCCAGCCTCTAGCAGCTAGTCTGTGATGAGCAATGCAGGTACCCTGGCCAGCAGACCCTCCCCCCAGCTCCCCTCACCTCGCCTCTCATTTACTTCTAATCCAACAGCCCGTCTGGATACTGCTTAGCACAGTGCAGTGCCTCCGTCTACTCCATCCCATTTCACTCCAGAGTAATGGGGACGCCAGAGTGCCTGTCCGCTTCTCTGATCCTACGTCTCTCGTGTACATCTTCCAAAAACATGTCTCTTTATCAAGTCTTTTTTTCTTTTCACTTCTTCTCTTTTTCCTGCCCCCTCTTCTATCGTCCTCTCTCTTCTCCTCCTTTTTGTTCCATCTTAATGAGTGAGGTAAATATAAAGCTATGCTCTTTCATTTGCCGGCATAGATGCGAGGGGGGGGTATGTGCTATAGGCAGCCTTGGGATTGGCATTAGTGCACTTAGACTAGCTTCCATTACTGTGTGTGTGTGTGTGTGTGTGTCTGTGTGGGTGTGTGCGTGTGTGTGTGTTTGTGTGTGTGTGTGTGTGTGTGTGTGTGTGTGTGTGCAAGTGCGTGTGCGTGTCTGTGTGTGTGTGTGTGTATGTTTGTGTGTGCGTGTGTGTTGTCAAATCCATGTGGAGAGATCCATTAAATGCACTCTGCCCATTCGGCCAATAATGAACTAGTGTGTTCTCCAAGCTTCTACACTGCCCCAGCACATCAGCATCTGCAGTTACATGCATTAGTCATGGCCAACTAAAGTGTGTGTAGCTTTAGTAGACCACAGACAGCCTTCTCCAAAAGGTGCTCCATTTTGAGACATGGGGTCAAAGTGGAGGGGAGCATAGTTCTGGTGTTGTTGGTTCTGTACCTTCTTAAATAGTGGTCCAACTGGTCATATACACTCCTTGGAAATCTACAGAACAGTAACCTCTCTCTCACCGATCCATCAGCAGGTATAAATCTACCCTCACGGTGGAATGCAAATACTGGGCCAAGCCGCCGTCCTTCAAGATCTTGTCAGATGTAAGGTTCTCTTTTCCCAAGCTCTGCTTTGCCTTTTGTGGAAAGAGAGGAATGATGAACTTTGGCTTCCGAGGTGGTCCACCCCGATGGGGTGGACTCACATTTCAAATGTACATGGGGCCATGGCTGTTGTGTGAAACTGTTAACAGGTATAGCATGAGCATGTGAAGGTCAGTATAATTATCCTTAAGTATAAGGATTATTGAATTTAGATTATTGATTATTTGGCACATTATTGGGCCAAATATTATTATCAACCTGCCTAATAATACCCAATTATGTGTTGCAAAAGAATAAGGTTACTATTCTCGGACAGCTTAATTTAAATGAAGCTGTGAACCAGTATTAACAGTCCCATTCATTAATCGCACAGGTCAATGACACAGAATTTAAACTTCAGTCTAGTGATACTTATTATTTATGTCAAAATAAAATGCAATCATGGTCCTCTAAATAATGCTAAAACGTCCTTAACTACATACCAAACTAAAATAAGGCCATTGTAATAGTGTCAGCATAAACAATGCATTTAAAAAGTACAATTTAGTACAGTAATACTAATATTTGAGCTTATGGTACAAACGGTCAAAAAGCTGCAGGCTTCAGGCGGCAAGGAGACCTTGGAGGGTATTAGTGATAGACAGTGCACATGGGGGTGGGGGGGGGGGGAATTATGGGACACTGTAGAGAGACATAGTTGCTGCCACTATAGACCTCAGTGCCAGGTCTCACTCACTCATGCACTCTCTCTCTCACACACACACACACACACACACACACACAGGGGGAACACAGATTTGAATGGCCAAGGGATGGTGAGGGTAAGGAAAAAGGGGCAGATGGGGAAGGATGTGACCTGTGTCCACGGGGACCTGTCTCCCCATCTCACACCTGTTTTACATCAAGTCCACTCGAGCACACACTGAGCACCCAGGGCCGGTAGCCAGAACGCTGCCACACACACACGCATTAACCAGTGTATTATGCATGCACACGGAGAAGCACTCAATCATATGATGTCATATTTACATGGCCAAATGTGACCAAGGAATGATTACTGGAGCATTTCTATTGCTTTTTTGTATGTATTGAGTAATTGCTTTCTTTCTACTTTTCTATGGAAAATTACATAAAGATGTCAGGGTGTGTGGATAGCCTTGAATAATGTGTTTTATTGTTGTTCAATTATTTTATGTTATTCATGTTGTGTTGCACAAAATACTCCTATATAATATATATTATATATAATTTATGAAATAGCCTCCAAGGCACTCCTCTTAAAAGAAGTGCACTTCAAAGCGAAGGAAATCTCACTAGCTGTCTTGACTCAAATATACATAAATATATACCTAATTGTGCAACATTTATATATCCCTGTCAAGGGCATCTTGATGATCTACATGTCATTCTTCCTGTGCAAGATAATTTTTATTCAAACAAACTTGCTCTCACTGGCTTCGTCTCCAACAAACAAATGGGGCCTGGAATGCATGTGTGTAAACCAGTGGCCATGTATGTTCACATTAACAAATAAGCGGACCAGCAGCATGCATCAAATGGATAGCCTGCAAGGAAGGCTTTCCAGCTATCTTGGTTGAGAGGCCCGGCTTTGCTTTGTACTGATGGATGGAAAACACACACAAACATGTTTTAAAGCTGACTTTCATTAAACACCGGCAGGACGGTGTAAACATTAGTCAGGAAGGTAAACAGGAAGGCAGCCAGGGGTCACACTTGGAGGGACCACAGGTCAAGGCAAACCAGAAATAGAAATGGGGAGCAACGATGAGAAAGATTGTGTGTGTGTGTGTGTGTTAAAATTTAAATAAACATGCAATACCTCAAATAAAAGAACAAACGGATATAATACAACGATAATACAATTATATTTCTTCCAAATTAGGACTATAATGGCTCATTGGCCAATTGAGCTCTGCAGATTTAAGACACCTGGCTTCCCTTCGTTGCATGGCGCAGCTATGCTCCAGTAGACCAGAAGATAAAGATGCGTGCCACGCAATCACGAGGGGAGTTTAATTCTGCTTGCTGATCTTATCCTGCATATATCATCTAACCATCCCTCGCTTCCTGTGCAGCTTTCTAATGAAGCAGAAATGCCACAGAAATAATTATATATTACCAGTACAAAGGTCACAGGACTCTTTATGTGCACTGAAGCAGTTTAATATCCATTTGAGGTTCCCTTTTTCAGCTTTTTGATTTTTTTTTTTTTTTACCATCTCAATGGTCATAATCGCTCCCTCATACGTTTCCATCTGCCATTATCTGAGCCTTTTCAAAAACTTACTGAGAACTCAAGGGGCTGCTAGATGGATATTTTGAGTGTGGTGATGTCATTGTTAAAACACTATTAGCTTCTATATATTCCGGCAAAGGGAATATATAAGGTAATATGACAGTTTGTGCACAACAGTAAGTGCAAGAGACATGGCTTGTATAATCATTCCCCTGGGAGCCTGGTCACAGACACAAGTTGCAGGCCTCGCCTTTACAGAGTGGGGAATCATGGAGGTGCTTTCAGAAATCAAATGCATTCAGTCAATGGCGCATATACATTATCTAGCATTGATATGATGCTGAGTGGAACTGTAAGAGATTGATTGTTTTTGTATTGATCAAGATAAGATGGAATGTACATGTATACTGCTGCAAATCTGTACAGATGAATGAATGTAACACCGGGGTGGAATTATTCTTTCAACTCGGTATGGCTTAACTGACTCCCCTAATGCTAATACAGGCTTTGTTTGGTATCGTTTTTATTTCAAAATCCCACCTCTTTTTTGTGTTACAGATACTGAAGATATATTCCCCCCTCACCACACACATTTAGTCAGGTATGACTATTTGTATTATGGGTGCGTTAGCCAGTTTACTTGTGTTAGGGTTAGGGGGACAGACTGACTTTGTGTTGCTTGTGAGTCAGCACAACCAGCCAGGGAGATGGATTGCAGGGGTAGAGACTCCTCTGGTTGCCTGGGCCAGATGTTCCGAGGCCTGCTTGCCCTTCGAGGGCACATACACACCTGCCTGACATTAAGCCAGGATTGCAGTGTTTAGCTCCATAAATCTCCAGTCCAGTCAACAGGTATTAGGCCCCGGGAATCTGAATGTGCTCATTGAGTGAAATGCACACACACACAGACAGACAGACAGACAGACAGACAGACAGACAGACAGACAGACAGACAGACAGACAGACACTAGTAGGTGTATCAGGAGTATGAGTGTTTTCAAACCTCATACTTATCATCAGATAAGCTTATGGTTGTAGTAGTAGTTTGGAGCCTTTCACTAAGGCTGGAGTTCATGTTAAAACATATTATTTTCTTCCTCGTGACATGTCTGTATAACTTGTATGAAGTGAGCAAAATATTTGGTTTTGAACAAACCTCACTGTTTGTTTCCAAGACAAAATAATAGAAAGCTTGTTTATGCAACGGAGCCGTGATTATGAAAAATGTGTTGCTCCTCACTGCAAATATTTTTTCAAACATCCTGCCATAAAGCCCACAAACTCTCCTGGAAGTTCAAACTAGAAAATGACAGATGTCCAAATGGCTTGTTCGTCTAGTTACGTCCTTGCTTGTAGTTAAATTGCACACATTAGGTTCACATTCTCAGGCGTCATTATTTCCGACAACAGCTAATTTCTTACACACAGGAAAATCTGGATGTTGATATTCCTAACCTGTTTTCTAACCTGGCAAAATAAGCTGAATGAGGACTGCTTTATGTCTGACCATTTTCAATACACATTTTCCCATTTTCAACAGTTCACGTTTGATTGAACACAGGCCTCGTTATTCCCTACAGAACTATATAGCTTTATAGATTGTCCACAACATTGTATAATACTGATTCACTGGCCCCACCCCCTTTCAAGCACCTTTCATTCATCATCTTTCAGACACAAAGGACACTGAGTAATAGACACTGAATGATTGTGTAGCAGCTCTGATCAAAGGGAGCCATGGCGAACAAGTGGGGGAATCTTTTCCCTCATCTTCCGCACTTACTGCCTGTGATGACCACTGCAAAACATGCATACACATGCACATGCGCACTCAACTATTGGGTATATGAGGAAAAGGTCAGCACCAAACAGAGTAAGCCATCATAAAACAATCATATCTATTTCAGTGTTTATAAAATACTGAGAGGAAGAATGTCAACAGCACAAGCTGTTGACAATTTCCATGCTAATCTCCTAATGTGCCTATTAATCCAACTCCGGTATTAACCATTACTGAACATAGTTTCTGTATACTTTTTTAGTCAAAAAGTCATTATAAATTGAAGCCATTGTAGGTGAAAGTTCATCTTAATTCTTTGCATGTGAGGACATTACAAACAAGAGCCTGGAAAATGCACAATAGAAGACTTAAAACTGAATAATAAAGAAATTTTCTGTGCATATCAGTTGATAGTAATAACAAAAAACAATTATATTGCAGTTTTATCTTTACAGTCTAGCTAGTCTTCCTTTCATTATTGTTATTTTTGAATTCACTGGCATTAACTAAACACAATGCCACAGTGATGTACTGGCCTACGATGATGTCATGAGAGTGGACTGCATTTCAAATTCCCTTGCGCCCTTTGTATTTATTTTCCCTGCTCCAGTGCAGCTCGTTACAGCCCATAGTGTGAAGGGTAAAGGTTAACAGAGGAAACCATTACTAGCTTACATACTCCGGCTTCGCCCCCCTTCGCCCCCACCATGCCTCCTCCTCCTTCCCCTGGTGCAAGCCTTGCAATCTGAGTCCAAGCAGGTAGACACACCAGGTTGGAGTATGTGGCTGCACGCGAGCAATGTTTTTTTTCAATAAAGCCGGGGGATGGAGAAATAAAAAAATAAATTTAAAAAGGGAATACGAGATGAGAGTACTGGAAAACATAGGGGGGAAGCAGAAATTATGAGAATGGGATGGGTTCTATGTAAAACTTTCTGTCGAATGGTAGTGATAACCCCTTATGACAGGAATGACAAATTTCATTGGGGTACATGTGTTGTTTGTTTGTGAGTGCCATGTAGATTATGTAGTGCATGCAGTAAATCTGAGACTCACTCAATGACATTGAATGTTAAATAGTTTTGAGACTTACTGACGTACAAAGCATACAACATAATGAAATAATATATATGAAATAAAAACAACTTCAAACATGCATGAGATTACTCACCATGGGGACCGCATAGTACACAGTACAAACTCCAACTGGACATACTGAAATGTAGCATTATCATTTCACATGACAAAGCACTTGAAATGCCATCTTTAGAAAACAAAAACAAAAAATAAGTTATTACCCAATAAGGAATCATAGAAGTGGTTGATAAGCATTGTGTTCACTGCTGTTAGGGGCCATTGCCTAATTACCGTTAAGCAGTCTACCTAGACATCAATCTTTTGTGACCATGTTTTCCATCAACCTCACAGAGAGAGAGAGATAAAGTGAGAGAGATGAAAGGAAGATACATTGCATCTAGATGCGGGTGGTTCGCAGGGCTCCATTTTTGGACCGCTTTGCTTCTGTTTTGTTTCTTGAATCGAAAAAAGGAGGAAGAGAGACTTTTGGAGCTCTTTCTCTGCCACCTTTTATGAAGCTTGGTAATAATTTTCTGCTCATTAATCTCCCACAATCCTCTGCTGGTGCCAGTGAGTTAGGTGGTGGTGTGCTCCCTACACAGCTCCAGAGAACGTCACAGGTTGCCATCAATACAGCTAGGAAGACAAACAAACTGAGATGAGAGATAGAGGCCACTGAGAAACCAACCCCAAAACAGAAGATATATAAAGCTGTTCGCTTGAATGATGGATAGAATCATAATGTATTGCTTATCACCAGCTTTTGTGAGCCAATTTAAGTTTTGTGCCCTCAAAACTGGAAGGCATTGAATTGGATGAATAGAATGAGTCACTCACACACCACTACTGGAATGCCAAAGCAAACCAAAGGCAAAGGGCTTTACTGTAATTCATTATTGATTAAGCTGTGGTTAATGAATCTAGCTGCACCTGGTGGAGACAAGGCGATGGTCCTGCCAAAATGAGAGGGGGGACATGAGGCTGTGAGGATGAGGCTGTCCTGCAGCCTTATGAGGCAAGACAGAGGGGCTGAACCACTCTCCACTCTTATGTTGGACGGTTGTGAGAAGCTTGCTGTTTTCTTCACGCAACATCTTTAATAACTTCAGATTCAGGGTAGACATGAGGTGAGGGGGGGGTGGCTCTTATGTAGTCAGGCACAAAGGTTAATCTAAGCCAGATGTCGGTGTGAGCTGTCGCCAAGGTCACAATAAACAGAGAGGTATGAAGTGACGGAGGCCTGGGAAAAGCAGACCCAGAGAGAAGTACTATATACATTGTGTTACTTCTTTCTTAATTCCCCCACACACACACACAAACACACACACACACACACACACACACACACACACACACACACACACACACACACACACACAC
>JAOPJL010000034.1:16001214-16016147 GCA_027123545.1 Trisopterus esmarkii | reverse complement strand
CACACACACACACACACACACACACACACACACACACACACACACACACACACACACACACACACACACTAACACATCATAAAAAAACACTGTGTTCTTGTAATCCCTAGACATTTGGCCTTATTTATTTTAACGCAAAAATCCATCCCAGACACAGAAGTCAGTGTGACCGTTAACCCTCCAGCAGAGAAAAGCTATGGTACATCCGGGAAGAAAACTGATTATTTGTAAATTTCCTCATTCCGCTGAAGAAACGCGTATCGTTCCAATTGAATGAGAGCATAATGTCCACGCAAAACCGTATGTGAGATTGCTGCTTTAGAGGGTTTATGAAGAAAGATTAGAAAGATTTTATATGCTATACCAACAGCAGTGACAAGTGCATGTTAATCCAGGGCCCTTTTTCCTGCAGTAATCTAATGGTGATTTCCTCAACGGCATGAGGCCAAACAGGGTTTCTATCGCTTGATTCGCAACGTTAGTAGGCCTATCTCTCGCATCTCAGATTTTCAACTTTACTATTACATAATTCTTCACTAGACTGGAGTAAATGCTTATATGGCTCTGATGGGTTTGTAAAGCTTTGAAATAAAATAGAATACATTTCAAACACGAGGCAACATTTTGGAGGCCTATGTCATGTTTTAGAAGTTGGGGGTAGGGTGGTGCAGTTTTTCCACCATCTTAGACCAAATATTGGACAAGAACACTTATGTTCTATAGTAATTCTAATAATAATTATAGAATTATTTTACTATAAAATATAATATTCCAGACAACCTAATGTACAAAAGTAAAATACAACGGCATATGCAAGGATTATTGTTTAAATGTACATTCAGCAAACATTAACATATTTCGACAAGCTAAATCCATCGTTCCTCAGCTAACATTTTATTATGTTTTCCACTACTTTTAGATACACAACAGTTGTAACAACGCTAGTGTTGAATTATTTTTATTTAATCAACAAACAAAACCCTATTGGTCTGATCTGGACGGAAACTAGCATTGTTGGACTGAAATAGATCCTAAACCACACTAAATACAGAATATTCAACATGAAAAGTTACAAAATGTAAAATCCCCGTTGTGTTAACAGAGGGTCAACCGCAGCTCAGCCTTGTAGAGAGGTGCTTTGTCATGTTTGTCCATGAGGCAGAATAGAGTAGTATGTTATGGAGCACTCGAACCAGCGGGTGGAGCTCCTCCAAAGTGAATAGTCTCATTTACTTGTAAAAGCCATCTATTGGCATCATTACCAACATTTTCCCAAATTATATTACCTTTCTCGTTAGTTAACGAAGATTAATCAATACCTGTTTATCTTAATATTAAGACTTGATAACATAGACATTATCAAAAATATGAATGCATTAAAATTACCTTTAGACAGTGATGGAAACCACGTTGGCAGATTTCTTTCACTGACCCGTTAATTTCTCGATATGTATTTGTGTACGTATGTTCTATCCAATATAGCCTACTGTCATATATAACAGTAGCCTACTCCCACATATCATTGTATGAACCTAGATCTGGAAATGGGAGAAGTGAACCCTGTCTTCTGATTTTGAGCCATGGTATTGAGCCATATGGTATTGTCATCGCTCAAAATTGACTCAGGTGTTAATGAATTTGCCCTTGAAGTCTGAAGTTTGCATTTACACAAAATACAGTAACAGTAACAATACAATACAGTAACAATGTATTTTCCTATTTTATTGAATGTGTCTTAATTGCCTTAACACAACAGTCTGGAATGTTGATGCTGTTGTCCTGAATATCGTAACGCGTTCTTCCATAGATTAAAACCGTATGTGTGCTGTAATGTGTGCTGTAATACATCTCATTAAAGGAATTACAAACGATACTGGTCAGTCCGAACGGTCCGATGTGAATGCCTCAGGAATAGATGTGCCATCCGTGCCATACTTTAGGTTTCGCCCTCGAAGTCGGCCACGATCCAAACTTCCCGTGTGACTCCACGCCCTGTTTTCCGGGGAGCCGTGAAGAAATCCAGCCCTTCCACGCGCTGCTATTGCGTCCTGTTCCCGAGTGGTAGCTGCGGTAGGATTTTTCTCCGGTTAGCCGTATTGTGATACGGCTTAATTTTTAACTGTCCGTATTCTTGCTTTTAACACACTCGAGGGATACCTGGATAAATAATCAGTGCAGTAGTCCGTATTCGTATCTGTTTTTCCCGTCTCGTTCCTCCGTGGCAATGGATTGATTTCATTTTTTTCTTCGACCCCAGCCTCGACCAAGTTGAGAAAACATTATAACCTGCAGTCTCTCTGTTCTTCGAGCTGCGAGCCAGCTACATGTTTCACCCGGCGACTTTTCAAAGTAGCTGGTTCCGGATGTTTCTTTATATTTCCTAGGTGCTACTTTGAACTTTTCGTCTTGGGAGTGTATAGCAGGCAGCGGCCGAGGATTTACAACGGGATAGCTCCGGGGTTCCTAAAGCCTGCAAATATTTATTTTTGAAAAGTGATGGCCGAGCGGGGAGCACGGTCGCTCCTCTCTCTCCTCTTCCTCACCTTTCTCTACACCGCGTCCGCCGCGGCGAAGCATGTCGACAAAGGTAAGCGCTTTATTCCTAATCCATACCGTGTGCAACATTCCTTTAAGAATGCAACATGTACCCCATTCTGCAGCTAGTTCATAAAACAATATCATAGTTAGTATTAATATTCATGTCAATATTCAATTTATTGACATAAATTGAATAAGGCCACGTTTTACCCAAGCACATAATTGCGTTTTTTAATCTTAACTTACACGTTTTTAATTGGTCTACTGCATAGACTGTGATTGTATTAGACCTACTAGTCAAATATATTTTCCAATCGAGCAACACATTTTGCCTACGACACCTTTTGTCTGCATATGTAGTACTCCACTGCTCTATCCAAAATGCAGTTGTACTCCCATTTCTACCGATGGTTTTGTAAGAAAGTGTCGAGAATGTTAATGTTTCAGGCGGTATGTTTCAAGTTCGAAACCATTGTAGCCATGTTATACGGTAGGAACTTGGATGTGTTGAGAATACTATCTGAAGAGTCATTAGTGCGTACTGTCAAGTATTAAGCAAGCATCATCAGTCCAGTGGACATCTCATTACCTGGGCGTCAATACTTGTTTAGCTGATGGATAAACGGCACCCATTTTATTTGCTAATGTTTTGAGCCTACTGCAGTTATATTTCGATATGAATTATATTCGAGGTCCTTTGTGTCGTTAATGTTGCTATATTCGTTGTTTTTTTGCGTGGGCCAAGTCATGTATTTGACTTCCCATCTTCTTTGCTATTTCTGTTCTACTGCAAACCTAGCATCCATAGTACACACGTCTATGTTTGCCTGGTACATTCATGAACAAATATGTGCTTTGTAAGGAACTCTAAGCTTAAAAATGGAGAAAGGAGAAAAAAAAATGGAGAAAGATGATAACCCTAAACCTAACCCTAACCCTTAATGATGATAATCATATGCAAAACGTTAGCCCTGTATGTGTCCAAAAATGCAGTTAAATGTGTCTCTAGCGGGATAATAGTTGTGAAGTAATGGGACTATAAAGTGGAACTCAGGCCTTGGAGTGATGGGCCTGTTAGCTTGTGCTCGCTTGTGTGTGGAGACGATGATGAAAGACCCTCTCCTGCATGAAAAGCCCTCTGCAGTGGTGCAAGGGTAGTGGAAGCGAGAGAGCGAGAGCCCCTCCTTGGCATTGCTGGATATCAGTACAAAAGAGTGAGATGGGGGTAGGGTGAAAGGGGATGACTGTCTGGAAAGTAATAAAACCAGGAGATTAAGGGGACCCACGAGTTCCTTTGGGAGCCCTGATTGATTCCAGAGTATTGGACTGGGACCCACTTGCAGTCTCAAATTTCTAATTGTGGGGTCCCCCCTTCCCTGACAATATCTGTTTATTCAGAACACATTTCTTGTGAGGCCCAGTGTCATTATGCACAGTGCGATCCATAGTCAGGGGGTTCTTTCATCAAAGATTGCTAAATTGCAGACAAAAATGTGTGTACTGTTAGTAAATGTTCTCTATCTCTAAGGGGTTGGCTGGATATACTTATGTGATATTTTATTTTTTGTTATTTTGAGACTATGATCAAAGCTATAACCACATGTAGGAATCAGCCCTTGATGTGCTTCTGCTCTTCATTTTGCGCCACTGCTCTTTAAAAAACTTTGCAAGTTTATTTTGGGTTAAATTGACTGATTTTCTTTAAGAGGGGGAAATACGTTTGGCTTTATAAACAACTCTACCAGAGGACTGTAAATTCCATTTGGCCCCGGTTTTATCTCTGTATTATCTCCCTGTGGACAATGCAAATAACTTGGGTCTCCGAAATGTTTACACATTTCAGAGACCTTTCTGCTCCCACTGACCTCTCTCCTGGGCCTTCTCCCTCCGGACCACCTTGTTAGCAACACGACTAAAGGAATGCCACAAAATGTTTTTCAATTCTGCACTCAGGATCCTTTTTCCGATTTTCTTAAGACTGAAATTCCAGAGTTGTTTAGCTGTTGATAAGACTAATTAGAAAGTCTCACCAGCCCTGCATTTCAGTGTGTGTGTGAAAAATATATATGGGACTTTCAAAGAGAAAACTAAAATGGTAAGAATGCAGTCAGAGAAATCAAGTTGTGAGAAAACTGACTTTAAGACTAGGGCTTTAGGTTGCTGTTTTTTCAGTCGTGATTTTCTAGACATCATGCAGACTCGCAAATGGACTCTGGCATGTATAGAACAGGCCTTTCTTCACTGATAACATGCGTATGTATGAAAAGAAGCTAATGAAAGAAACTCAATTAGAAGATGCTGCTTGTGTCCTATGGTCTTGTACATGAAGTTAGAGTATGGCTCCTCACTGTCTCGTTAGTAGAGCAGGAGGTAACATAGAAGGGAAAAAGTTGCTGATACAATGCTGATAATTACTTTTTGTGTTTTCAATGTGCATTTGTAATTGTGCTAAGCCTTTCAGTATGTTGGGTTGCAACATACAACATGGGTTGCAGCAGTTTATCGCTTGTTATTGGTGAAAGGGCAAGGCAGATCAATACCCTTGTAAATAAATGGCATCACATCTGTTGTTGCATGCCTGTTGGATGTTGAAGGTCAGGCTGTACTCTGGTGCTTGTTTTTGCTTGCACCAATCTTGTTTGGCATTCACAAAATAAAGATGTGCCCTATCTTCTATCTTGGCCAGAGGCTTGGCTCTGTAATGTATAGTGTTATACCCCTCTTATTATAGGATTCTACAATGGAAAATTTTTACTTTTAAATCCTTGTCAATGGGAATAGTTCTGAAATGGAAGTTGCTACAAGGCAGAATAAAGTTGGCCCAAAGGACCTGCATCATCTCCACAATAGTAAAAATGCATTGAATCCCTTTACTGGTCACATTGAACTTGCAAACGTCAGCTGTTGGTCTTGAGACTTGATGCCAGTAGTCTAGATCATGCAATGACGTCATGATGTCACGTAATGCTGCTGCTACACTGCAATGTCCCAGCTTGGGATCATTAAAGTAAATCTATCTATCTTACAGAACACTGTGACTGACTGTTTCATAGTTTATTTAATTATATAGGTAAACATAATTACTTAAGATTTGTAACATTTCAGTGTATTCGTTTTGTGTACATATTTTTGTCCCTGCATCTCTAAACTGTAAGCATATCTGCTGTTCCTACAAGCAAATGTCCCCTTAGTTATTTGGTTTTCCGCTGCTCATCTGAGTCCCTCTTTTCAGTTATTCATATGGTCTCCTCAAGGAAATTAGTGTTATTCGGGAGCCCTTGCTGTTTTCTAACTTTGGACTGAGAATCATCAAAAATAATCTTCTGTGGGGTTGTTTTGAATGAACACATTGATGTGCCTCTTGGCAGGCCTTTTTGCAAGATAATTCATCCGCTGTCAATTTAGACCTTTTCAAAAACCATTGTAGGCCTATAGTTGCATCAGCTTTGTTGAACACACTAGATCACAGTAGTTATGTCTCTTATGGAATAAGAAAGTTCAATTTTAAACTTTCACACCGGCAACTTATCTGCTGCACTACTCTGGCCAGAGCTGCCTCATGAATTGTAAGTGACCCAAACGGAATCACACAACACTTCTGCATTGCATGATGCACGTCTCTCGGAAATTTCGGAAAGTTCTATTCATTCATGGAAGTAGTACAGTTAGCCAAGGAACAGGTTTGTGGGAGTTGTAGTTGCGGGATTTAAAAAAAAACATGAAAGAAATTTGAAAGAAAAAAATTTAAGCCCCGATAGTGCTGCCACTAACGACAAATTTGAACAACTAATTTTTCGATTAATCGACTAATCTTTTGATTAATCGACTAATCTAAATGATTATTAAAGGATCATTTCGGTATTTTGAACATTGAGCCCCCTTTCTGGTTTGTCTAGGATGAAATGGAGTGTTTGACACCGAAATTTTGACTATTGGTCCTGGCTCGGGTATTTAGCTCATTTCAAATCGCCCCTGCCCTCTTCAGAATGGCTGGCTACGGGCACTCACAAACCTATCCCTACAACCCTAAACGTTTGTTTTCAGAAATGTGCAACTCACTGAGTGTTTAATGGTGTTGGTTGATGTTCCAAGTCAAGTATCGTAGCAAAATACAGTTTCTGTCGGTTTTATTTGACATTTGTAAATCCATTGACTTCTGTTGGAAGACTTGTTGCTCGTTGACCGGAAACGGAAAGGGGGCGGGTTGTAGTCTTTTCGCTCAGTTCTAGCCCTTCTGTTGAGATGGAGAACAGAGCAAAAAGACTACAACCAAACGTAAACAACCCCGCTTTCAGTTTCCGGTTTCTGAAAACCAACGTTTAGGGTTGTTTTAAAGGAGAACGGCAATGAGTGGAGCGAATCAAGCCTGCGCGTTGTATACAAACATACAGTTAAGGAGGAAAAAGCAGTTGTTCAACCTTTAAGATTTAGCAGAAATACTTTTAAATGTACAGTTAGTATTTAAATTCACCATGGGGCTGTATTTAAAGCTATAAAAATAATACAAATCAAATAAATTCATATATTTTTTAACTCAACTCTAACGTCGCCCAGCTGATGGAGGACGTCATCGTTTGCGTTTCAGGCGTCCACAAGAATCCTAACATAAAAACGCATAGGTCCATTTTTATCTTATCCACCCTGGGACCTGGTTTCAGAAAAGTGTGTTTTCGGGCACCGAAAACACCCGATTCGTCTTGACGGTCGGCCCAAACGCAAAGAGTTAGTGTATTCACCAAAAAATCGGTTCTGTGTGGACGGGGCCTCAGGCATGGTGGGACAGTAATGGCCTTGGATGTAAGGCCATCTGTTACAAGCTATTCTTAATGAGGTATGCCATCAAGAAAGAATGAAGGAAAATGGAATACTAATGGCCTCTTAAGATAATTTCAATGAATGCACTTTTCAGACTACATTTGTATCTCACCATAGTGTGGCATACAGATGAAGGATTATAGTATTTTCTGTTAATGTACAGTATATTGTAGAGATGCTCCGATTAGCATGTTTGGGTCCTATCACCCATTACTGATCACCAAAATCATGATCTGCCGATTGCCAATCACAGAATGGTAGGGGAATAGGAATCTTCCATATCTTTTATATATAACGTGGATACGCGGCAAGGACCAGTTTCTGTTCCAATAGACTTTATTTTTTTCTCTTTAGATCCCTCTTGACTGAAACGTGGTACTCAAAGCGTTCATCAAAGAGCATCTCCAGTATATTGCAAAGATTTTAAGAAATTGGAAAACTTCCTTTACAAATATGGATAAAAACTGGTTTGATACAGCTATGGGTATCTCATTTTTCTTTTGGCAGAAGTGTCATGCGATATCTGATACCAGTATTGTTATTGGTCTATCTGTATCCTGTAATATGTGGATACAGAACAATTTGATCTGACAAAGGCTAGCATTAAGGTAATCATTCAGAAATCATTAAGACACGCATGCACGCACGCACCTCTTAAATATGTCCTCTTTTCTGTTTGTGCCATATGCTGTGTAAGGTGTACATGAAGTGGAGCAAGTGTGTTTGAATCTAATTGAACAGGCGTGAAATCAGCCTTTCCGTGGCCATTTCTACACATTCTGCATATTGGACAATGAGACTTGTCCTTCAGGTAAAGCAACTCCTTTATCTCCTTTTACTCCACACTCCTTGCTTGCACACCATCGGAAAAAGTCGTTGGAAGTGGGCTTTATTAGCTGCCACTAGCCTGTGGGAGACTTTCTGTGATTGACTGTGGACCTAATGATGTAGCTCCCCGTGGGCATTGGATAAATGGAGCCTCCTTTCTTCCCCGGCTCCTCTTTGTCCTCCCATTCTATCCCCCCATGGTGCCACTGCATTCCCAGCCCGGTGGGGTGGTGTCTCTGGGCCAGGGCCGTGTCACGCACCCCTGTCGGCCCCAAACGACCGCTCAGGGGGGGGTCAGGGGTTCAAGTGCTCCCCGCCCGTCTCTGCCTTGGATGCCTAGCAACACCATGGCCCCCGATGAGGCCATTCCCCCCAATTCGCGTTACATCCTTGTAATTTTTGTTTCTGATGAGAGGAATTGGCTGGCCTTGCACCAGCTAGCCACTGGTATCAGCTAGCCACTATCACCAGCCCACCAGCGTACCCTCCCCCGCCATCTACCGCACAGACTTCAAAGTGAAGGCGAGGTGGGGTAGCCACTCCCCGGCTCTTCAGAGATGGCAGTGTGCTGGTTGGACATTCCTTGCAAGTCAGAGGTTGAGCATGCATTCTTACCAGCCTGGTTTTCGGTAGTTCCCCCACATAGCTTTCTAATCTAGTTTGAGGCTGTGGAAGCCCTGACCTTGGCTCATTGTTTATGACAGGTAGTTCTTGGAAGGAGAGCAGATGCAGTGTTTAATTTGAAATTTAAGGGCACATGTTATTTTTGGCAAAATGGGAACCATCTTTTATTATTGTTGATGAGGTTTCCTGGGGGAAACAATCGGGTGAAATCCAGGAAGTCATCAGGAAGCCTGGGCCACGTGGCTCTTCCTACTGAGTAAATAGAGACTGGACCTGCCCCC
Organism: Trisopterus esmarkii; assembly: GCA_027123545.1. Classification (NCBI taxonomy): domain Eukaryota; kingdom Metazoa; phylum Chordata; class Actinopteri; order Gadiformes; family Gadidae; genus Trisopterus; species Trisopterus esmarkii. The sequence goes on along the minus strand of JAOPJL010000034.1, from coordinate 16,007,061 downwards.
CCCAGCTTTAGCCCCTGTGAATGAGCCCAGCGCTGGCAACAATACAGACACTTTATCCGCACACGAGTGTGCAGGATGCTCACTGTATTCCCAATTGTCTGAGCAGCAGCGTGGATCAAAGACGCATGGATCTCCTTGGCTAAAATAAGTTGAGTGGAGGAAGGAAGTGATGTTTTTTTTGCATTGCTTTTGGATAGGACCTAATTGATTTTGGAATTATTACATTACACAGTTCATTCTGCTTAGAAATCATAGAAATCATTGAATGTCTTTAAAAATACTTCAAGAGAATCAATGTCAGACCACAGAGGAATATTGCACACTGTATATGCAATATGGAGCATTCTGTTAGCAGTTTTGTGACATCCTCATTTGTCTTTGTGGTAAGCAGACTTGACTTACCAACATAGTATTGCATAAGTGAACACCTACAGAGGAAAGTTGAGTTTGTTTGCTCTTGAAATGTACATTGATACCCCACTTGAGCTGGCATTAACCTGTATTCTGTGAATATTGATATGTGAATAGTAGTATAATAGTATAATCATTTCAAATATAAATCCTGCTTAACTTTGTAGTAAACCTTTATCCTTTAAGTCTTTATTGGCCTTTTCAGCTGCAGCCCTTATTTTAAAGTCCAACCTTACATTTCTTTAAGTTATGCATTAATGAGTGGAAATGACATGCTAGAAATGAAAATGGCATTTTGCCTTTCTCCAACCTTCATTTTGGTTTAACGGATCAGTGGCTTTCTGGTCCACTTTTTGAGCTTAGTATAATTGAAATTCGGTTCACGCACAGATTTAACAAAAAGTAATCAGTTTGGCATTGCGATTTTCTCAGATTAATTCCAGTAGCCCAATCTCAACGGTAGCTCTACTGGTATAATCATCCGAAATGTCGATCCTACCTGAGATCAACCAGCATATCAAAAGGAAATAAGAAATTAGGAATCTGCAGTAAACCCCCTCATTCTCTCATGGAAAAAAGAGGCCCAGGGGGCTGCAAATCCTGTCTCTTATCCCACAGTAAACATGTGAATGGATTTTTCAGATATTTTGGCACAGTCATCCCCTAAGGAGTAAGGTGACGTAGACTACCGATAATGCCATTTACGCTTCGGGCTTGTATCTCTCGTATTGGACTTAACTCGTGCATAATACAATTGGGAGTCCATGGATGTATTCCCGCTCTGCAACGGTTTGTGTTCACCGCAGAATGAGCTCAAGAGGGTGGAGGTATCCTGTCGTCCTCCATTTAGCTGCAGGTGATGCGCTTCTGCTGCGAAACTGCGACGGGGAGCTGCCGATCATGCCGCGGTAGTGCCCTTTCCTTGAATTCCTCCACATCCCGCCATGTACCCAGGCAACTACTTTAGCGGTTGTTAAGTGATTTAGCATCTGCTTTTTATGGGGCCCCAGTGGGCCACCCCCCTGGTTGCCCCATCCCTCTGCCCCATCCCTCTGCCCCATCACTGTCTGGGCCTGTGGCGTCAACCCCCCTCCCATGGCGGAATTTCAATCAGCCCCAGAAGTGTTGTTGTGCAAGGTGTGTTTTTATTATTAGAGGGGGATGGGCCGTACAGAAGCGCACTAGCAGTAATGACGGCATTCGTACAGTAATGGTCTTAGTAGTGGCAGCGGTGGTGTGGTGATGTGGTGACCAATGTGCAATAAGAGGCCTGTTGGCGTGCTCTCATGGGGCGAACAGTTCTGACAGACTGCCGCCTCACGGGCAAACCTCACATCTATTCTTCATCAGCCCTCCCTTCATACATCCCCTTGTCTCCCCTCCTCCTCCCTGTCCTCCCCATAACTGGAGCACAGGCAGAGCAATCAATAACCAAGCCCGCCCTCACCCCGCTTGGTGGGGAGCGTCCCTGCGTACTATTTATCACGACTCCCTCTGTTGTCTTCATCATTCTCTGTCAACCCTCCCTCCCCAGCGCCACTACTACCCAAACACCTCGCTCAGTGTAATTGTATCAGATTGGCCACGGTGATATGGTGATTTGGCCCGCCTCATCTGCTAGGGAGAAAGGCTTTTGTTGTGTTCGCTTTTGTCACTTTTTCTATTTATTTAATACAGAGCTCACCATGTGAGTTAGGTTATTTTTATTTGTCTATTTGTTTCCCATCATGCTTCATTGTTTTTCTCTCTGATGCCTGGAGGTATATTTGGGTGTTTAGTTCACACTATTATAACTATTCTCCCCCCACTGACGTGTGGTATGCTGGACGTGGAACATTGTATATATGGTAGCAGAAGAAAACAAACCTAACATGTGCATGTGGGCAGTGACACACACTTGAATTATATATATTCACACCCTGTTTATTTTTAGCAACACATTCTTCCCAACTCATCTGCTCATTAGTGGCTGGTTCGAGGATGGTTTGTTAATCATTTTACAGTGCAAAAGTGAAGGCAAATAATCTGATCCTTTTTAGTTTTTTAACCACGTATTTACAGGAAGCCTCACTCTCTGACCAGATCTCAAGGTGAAGTCAAACCAAGATGTAGATTATAGATATATTGTTTTGATTCTAATTGCAACTTCCTGTTCCTATAGGGAAGGAGCCTGCCTAATAGAGCTAGATAAAGGAGACTGGAACATGAAACGAGTGAATCTGTCTTTGCTCATTACGCACGCACCACAACCTTGACGGCCACATTAGATCTATTTCTCCATAAAGCGAGGGGCCATTAATAAAATATACAGCACTCTCGCTGTTTTGCTCCTGCTTTACCCCCACCCCCACACTCACCCCACCATGCCCACCACCCCCACCATGGCCCCTTAAGACTCCCTTGGCTGCCCGTCCCCCTATTTCTCTCTTTCTCGCTTTCTTGCTCTCTCCACCCCCACCGTACCTCCTGCATTTGGCCAACTCCCACACTGTTTCATCTGTGAGACATTTAGCCATAGCAGGTCTGCATACAGCTCTGCCACATGGACCACCCGACCCTCGGCTCCCAGAGCTAGCCCCCCTCAGACCCACGGCCATTTAAACCCAACCGGTCTCTGGGATGTGAAGAGGAGAGCTTCCTTTTGTTTTCCCCTCACCACAGTTTTCAAATGGTCTATTTCCGAGTGCTTTTTGGTGCTTCAGTTGAAATCCTTCTGCCAAATCGATATCTGAAAGAAACAGTATTTTTGGGTAATGCATTGGGTATTTAAGGTAAATTGCTTTTGAGGAAAGCTTCATTGTATGCTTTTATCCTTACTTTATACTTTACTGTGGATTTTTGGATTGAAAATTGTGTTGTGTTCAATCTTGTGCATTTCAAGATTGAATAGATTTTTTATTATCACTAAGCTTCTCAATCTATATAAAAATTCTGCAATAGTGGAACAACAATACTTTATTACATTGGTTCATTAGATTATATTTATTTTCAGAACCTTACGATTTCGTCCCCTTTTCATTCCATGGGCTAACATTTCTATTCAATCCCTCAAGATGAACCTGTTGAAAGTTGAAATTCCAAGCACAGTTTGAATATGTCTGTTTTTCCGCAACTTTTCGTATTTCTATTGTTTTGAAAGGTCCATTATTCACAGCAAATCTTGTTGTGGTTAGACAACTGCTTTATATAAATATATATGTTCAAGGTTCCCTGTTTAGGCATTATACATTTTTTTGTGTTCAAAGATGAATCCTTCTGATACTACCAACAAGCAGTTTTCATGATGGCAGGAGTCATAATAGTGTTGTGAGCCAGTGGGTGTTTTTTTATTCCTCTTCAGCCGTCCCAGCCTCCCGGGGGGTTGGGACACATAGTATATTTCCAGCCAAACCGAGGCGCTGCTACGCGTCAAGCTTTCCTTTGTGTTGGTGCCACAAACTGGGCCAGTTCTGATTCCGCTGTTGCTAACGTCGTAGCTGCACTGAAGCACAACAACAAAAAAAATTCATACATAATCCATGAAAGAGATGGGGTCAGGGGTTAACAGCAGTTCCGGGTGGACAGCATTATCATCACTCACATAAAGTAAAAAAGTTATTTGACACTTCTGCATCCCTGCAGCGCTTCAATTCCTCTTTGATTTACTTCAATCCGGTCCAAATGTGTGTGTGATCTGCTCTGCGTCAGCACGCACCTAAATGCAGCTCTTAGCACTATATGATGACCAGTAATGCCACTAAGTGGTAAGATGGTGCTTTGGTTGACACTGATGGACGGTGCAGACAGAAATCAGTCTTTCAGTCAGCACAGGCTTTAGAGTCCTTTGCTTGGATTGCTTTTTCCCTGGCATCATCCATCCTTTTGATGGTCAAATCTCTCTGTTCTTAATCGTTCAGATGCAGAGGGTTAAAGGGAAAAATACAAGCATTCTATGCTAATGGTCTCAAGCTCTAATAGACTTGTTTGCGCTCAGCACATTCTCATTTGGTAATAAGAAGGTATTGTTGACTTTGTCGTAATGGGCCTTGAGGATACAGTGAGGATCAGATTAGTGTATCGCTATCAACAGATCGGTACTTTGTGAGTACAACTGTGTTGCAGTTATTTTAATGAATGCACCCTCCCTCATCATACTGATGAGAGGGGGCTCGGTCTGCCAGAGTTTGCATCACTCTGACCCCACTACCATTCGTTGAAGAGCTTTCTGCACCTTCTTGCTCCAGCACCTATCCCTGAAGCAATCTGTTTCCCTGTCGTTCTATTGATCCCTTCTGACACTCATTAATATGGAAAAAGTCCATTGTGCGTGGATACGGGAGGCTGTTGGACGCTTTTTGACATTGAAAAGATGTGCAAATAGAAATGGCGGGAATCACTCTTGACTTTTGCCAGAGGATTATTTACAAGCTACATAAACATGAGCTTTGTAACATTTCCAACAAGCAGGGTGAAAAGCAGTGTTTATAAATGATACCGTTATCAGGTTGAGCTTTCAGTACGGCAAAAATAAATGAATAGGTAAGCTAAATGATGTTCCAGGTTTGACCTTGCACATTGCTTCATGGGTAATTCAACGTTGTTCATAGCCAAGTAATGTGTGAAGGAATTCATCATGCAGTGTCCCTGTATAATTGAGCATAGATTACCATTCAAATTGCTCAGGTAAGCGTTGTCTTGTTTGTGAGAAGACAGTTTTCCTTAGGTTCCTACCATATTAAGGTAGAAGGGTATGTATTAAAGCGAACTGTGATATGTGGAGTTGGATTAAAAATAAGATGCACAAAGTTGTTTCCATTCGGCTCTTGTATCTCAAATGAGAATTTTATGCTTTCCCCTTAATCTTTATTCTCCTGATCCCTCAGATGTTTTTTTTTATTTTGGTTTCTTCATATTGGATTTGTTTGGTGCCATATGCTCCCCGACATTGTTGTGGGACACGGACCAGACCCAACGTCTACTGCGGTTTGGAGACAGCTGAGCACATTCTTCGCTATTTGTCTCGGGAGATACGGAGCGGAAGCCTTTCTTGTGCATAAGCCAAATGTTTAAATAAGAACAAAGAGGTTTTTTGGTCCATTGTTCAATTTCAGTTGTCAAGTGCCAGTTGCTCCTTCCTCCGTGTTGTTAAGCTTATTTGTAGGTATAGCTCAGAATTGATAATCAACAACTCTTCCACAACTGCCATTTCCTTGCTACTAGATAGTTGTCAATGAGCATCTTTACAGCCATTTCCATCAAGTCTTCAGCTTGATGAAAGCTGACCAAAGTGACAGACAGATGCATCTCAATGAATAAGAATATTGTGGAAAAGATAATTATTTTCATAACACAATTTTAAAAGACAAACTCATTTAATAGTTATATATAATCTATATAATATATAACTATATATTATATATTATAATAATTTCACCAAAATTTAAATATTTCTAGACT
>JAOPJL010000034.1:15959469-15974231 GCA_027123545.1 Trisopterus esmarkii | reverse complement strand
CTTTTTCGAAAATAAAGCAGACTTGTATCCCTATTTTATGAACTACAACTGTTGCAGCTTATTTTTGGAGTGGCTGATATGTTCTCTTTCTTTGCAAATATAACGATTTAGAAGAAAACAATCTTTGCCATTTTATGTGATAAAACAGGAAGTTCCTACTGCCGTCAGGATCTGAAGCCCATATGCTCATTGAGATTAGAGGTTTGCGTGTAATGGATACGACCGTTTTCCACAATGTGCTCTCAGTCCATGAATGGCATTCAAAGCAATTCATACCAGTCATCCGCTTCTAATAATAATAATCAGTACTTTATTAGTAGCAATACTATTTTTAGTACTACACTCGGAGCGGTTAGGCTGTCGCTATAGGCTGGCTGCTCTTATCGCCTGTGTTCGGCTCTGTGTATAGCCCTAAGATAGGCTACAGCCCATGTGAAACAATGTAAGTGAGTCATTTTAAGTTGAATTAATTGAACAGTCAAAGTTTACTTTGGTGGTCCGTGGATAATTTTTTATCATGTTGGTTGAAGTTTGCGTAGCCCATAAATGCTCGGGAAATCTGTTGAAATTAAATGAACCTGATCCATCTGGGCGTTTTATGTAAATATCGTATATACAGTATGTAGATAAATCGCATCAGCCGTATGCAACAAATTTTCCCTTTATAATAGCCCTATGTCTGTTTTGTCGTATTAGGCTATTAATGCAACGACCAGGGTTACAGCGTTAGCAATTAATTATTAACCTATTATATATATATATATATATATATTTATATATATATATGTAGTTTTGGGAAAGGGGCAAATCGGTGGTGCAGATCTCCTAAGATATCAATCCCTGTTCCCATTAACACATGAGCCCATGCAGGAAATGTTCCAGGACTTTGCAGGGTAAGACAACGTGTTTGGAAAGGGCTTCAGGAAGAGACAGCGGGAGAAAACACAACCATCAGAGAGCCAGAGCTAGAGAGCGGGATGGAGACACTGATTGGCAGAGAGAGAAAGAGAGAAAGAGAGAGAGAGAGCAGTAGAGAGACAATGAGAAAGTGAGTATGGAGGGAAAGAGAGAGAGAGCAGTAGAGAGACAATGAGAAGGTGAGTATGGAGGGAAAGAGAATGCAGTAGAGAGACAATGAAAAGGTGAGTAGGGAGGGAGTGAGAAAGAGAGAGACTGAGAAGATGAGTAGGGAGGGAGAGAGAGGCAGAGAGAGAGAGTGAGGGAGAGTAGGGAGGGAGAAAGCGAGATGGGGGATAGAATAAGAAGGTGAGTTTGGGGAGGGAGAGTTGAGTGAGCGGTAGAAAAGCAATGAAAATGTGAGTAGCAAGAGAGAGAGCAGTAGAGAGCCAATGAGAGGAGAGCAGAGAGAGAGAGCAGTAGAGAGAATGAGGAGAGCAGAGAGAGAGCAGTAGAGAGACAATAAGGAGAGCAGAGAGAGCAGTAGAGAGACATTGAGCGAGCAGGCAGAGGGCAGTGGGACAGACTGGGCTGACTCACATCAGGGATGGAGGACTGCTGGCAGGGATAGAGAGAGGGATAGGGAGGGGTTGAGGGCTAAGTGTAGGAGGAAGAGAGTCAGTGCGTTTACATGACACTCAAGAAAGTCAAATTATTGGCTTGGTTCGACTATGATTGGATTATTAAGATGCATGTATACACCTTAGTCTAGCTAAAATCGAATCGAATTGGGTAACTCATTGTCAAATTAAGACGCCTAGATAATTCGATTCATAGTCGAGTTAGGCGTGCATGTACGGAATGGGATTGGATTATGCGTTGAATGGCGTTCTGCGCATGCTCGAGATCTTTTCCCGGGGCCGTGAGCCGGAAGTAGAAGGAGACAATAGTCTTGTTGTTGTCGCCGTCGGAAAACGAGAAAGGGCGATTTATTTAAAAAGGTGGCGCAGAAGATGTAGGAAGCCGGTGTATGTAGTTACCCCCTATAAGAATTGTGTCCCGGCCACAGGAGCGCGCATGGCATGCATTCAGTAAAGGTGGAAGCACACAGACGCTACGCTTCGATTTCACCCAAGGCTGAATTAAAAGTACATGTTTTTCTAAATGTGGGTCATTAACAAGGTTGTAAAGTAGTAACTTCGGGCACATCTGTCAAAATAAAAGTTTTTTCTCCCGACGTGTTTATGATCTTTATTCATTCATTGCACCGCGGCGGGGAATGCCGTATATGGACGGGCAGCGGAGGGGCTGCTCCGGTGGGAGAGAGATGGTTTCAGATGGTTCTCACTTCGGGTGGCGATTTATTTAAAAAGCTGGCGCAGAAGATGGAGGAAGCCGGTGTCGTATCAATGTAGTTACCCCCTATAAGGAGTGTATCCTTCAATATCACTGTATTCATTCATTGCGCTGCGGCTGAACTGATGGGGTATTCTCTGATATTATGAATCTTATAGACTGTGACGAGTTCTCAGACTCGCGGGTAATTCCACAACAAGTAAAGACTTGTAGTGGAGTTTATCTCGCCCATGGAGAAATAGGAATTGGGGGAAATTAACTTGGCTCTGACTCTCTGAAGTCCAGATTGAAACGAACATGGAGGAGAAAGCGATGTTACAGAGGACAGCTGTCAGTTCACTTCGGGTCCATATAATTTCTCAGAAGCTCCATTGTTCCGACCTCTCGGTCGTATGCGGACTCCTCCGGCTGCTCTGCCGGCAGAGGAGTCCGGAACAATGGAGCGTTGGAAGAAATTATATGGACCCGAAGTGAACTGACAGTCTACTGAAAACATCTTTCTCGAATGCCACCTCAGTTTGTTGTTGCTGGTGGTGACGTAAAGAGGTCAACTGGTGGCTCTATTACCACTAGTTGAAATGGGTACAGTGCCACCTATCGCACCGGGGTATGACCTGCTCTGGCCAATGAATCAATTTACTCGCCGGGATGTAGAACTGGACAATTGCAGTTGTCCAATTGCGGGGCATAGTCGGGCTATGGCTTTAATCAAATTAAGCTGTGCATGTAAACATGCTGACTGTATAAATAGCCTTTTGTAGAGGATTAGCAGAGTTGCGGGCTAGAGGGCCTCTTTGATTGCAGCTTGGTGATGGCTGTGTGAGGGGTGGGTTGGTCTCCATTAGTGATCGACCGATATATCGGCCGGCCGATATTATGCGATATCATGCTGGGAAAAAATATTAGGGAAAAAAAAACATACAAATAAATAAATGTTCCTTCCAAAAGCAGTATCAGCTCCAAATATCGGCTCAAGCACTGAAATTTAAGCCCTGATCTGCATGGCATTGGGTCGCAGAACCACTCGCAATGGGTGTAATGCCCTCAGCCAAGCACATCGGCCTCCATTCAGCCTCAGTCCAGTGTAAATATTCATGAGCCCACGCATCACATGAACTATATGTTGCCGATTCAATTCTCCATCGATTCCTCCTGTGAGACATTGCGTGGCGGATGAGAAGAGCAATGAGCCTTTGAGATGTCCCCGCTTGAGTTGAAAACAACCCGAGACTGCATGGTACGAGATTACACTGCAAGCCAAGCGGTTTGTTTGCCTGTGATCACCCGCAAATGCGTGCAGGGTCATATCCAGCAGGGGCTGTTTGCACATCTCCACCAGCAGATAAGCAGCAGCAGCCCCTGATCCCATCTGCCACAGTACATGTCTGTCAACCGCTTGCCATCTGTACTTCGTGTGTCTTTGTTGTCCGTGGTAAGAAGGTGAGGGGAGGTGGGAGCCCTAAGCATCTAGATGGAGATAAAGAGATGTGGGAATTTCCTTTTCAGGGTATACATCTCTCAGGCTTTGTTGAACAGACATGTACAAACCTATCTTGGCTGAGATGTAGACATTAGGTTTGTAAAACCATGTAGCAACCTTATTCAGTGTTTTATAATATCAGACATATTTTTGTCACAAAGCGAAGTGACAAAAATATTATGTACACGAAGCGAAGGTAGGGGAATATTTACTTTTATCTTAACATAAAAGACCACTACACGGCGGTGTGTAGTGGTCTAAAAATGTTTTTGCTTGCGGTTGCTCTGATGTAGACCTCAGTTTATTCTACTCTGAGCTGTTCAAAATGGATGATTAAGATGAAGAAAAGTGCTTTTTCGTTTATAAATGTGAAACAATAAATACTGTCGTTGTGTCACATAGTTTTGTCCCTGTTTGCTCTTGTTTTGTGGGGGTCCTGCAGGGACAACCAGCCAATTACTCTGTGCATCGACCAATCCCTGTGTCTATTCTTCACTTGTAATGCAAACCACATTAGCATCCTTTAAAGCCTGTAGTCCGGGGTGACGGGATGTAGAGGGAAGATAGAGGGAAACATACTATATAATGAGCTGTGTTCTCCCATTGGGCTCCATTGTTGGATGAGTATCAATACACTACAATGCTACGTCGACTCTCCATTTCTGAATAAGCAGCACAATTCTGTGGGTGTCAGTGGAGGGTTGTGATGATAGTGGTAGAAATGTGTCCGTAGATTATAAATTGAATGCTTTTTAATCAAGTATTTAATTAACTGGATTGTTGGCAGGAGACGGTCATTTTCAACAGGGTTGTTCGCTCAAATTATACAAGATACAAGATGTTTATTGTCATATACACAATGGAAACATAGTTTGCTCCGTGCAATGAAATTCTGAGTTTGCAAGTTCCCTTCACACAAAATATTCTTAAAATAAGGTAGATACTAAATAAAAAATGATAACTAAATATATTTAAATATAAGGTGCTGTTTAGCAATTATCTAGTGGTATGCACATTTTGGGGAGCATCCCTCATGTAGTCTGGTAATGAATTCTCACTACATTTCATAAAGTGCCAGAGCCTCAAGGTTATGTGACATTTAATAGCTGCGCAAGCAGCTATTTTTGTGAATTGGTATAGCAGCATAGTGGTCAGTCTCCAAAGAAGGAACTGGAACTGGGAGCACAACATGGCACAAATGCGAAAGGCTTCAGGCTAATGATGCTACCCAGTGCTCAGACAAGAGAGAGTGGGAGAGAGTACAATTTCTGCAGACTGCCGTCAATTCACACAAACTTGAACCCTACCATTTGAGATCAGTTATTTTGCTACTGGGAGGACACACTATTGAGAATACACTTTCCAAAAGACTCAATGAAACCTATAGAAACCAACAGTGACCGCCCCCCTTTTGAACAGCTCTGGTTCCCATTCATTTTCTCCATTGACTTTTTAGAAAATCGTCATATAGTTTTAGTGATCGACCATTATATCGGCAGATATAACAGGCTGTGAAGAAGCTAACGCAGTGTTCTGTTCTGTTTTACTTTTGTAAGCCAATACGGTCAAGGTCAGTCAATAAATACTTGACTTAATATGCTGCCCCTTTCTTTATGTTGTTGCCAGACATATTTTCTGAGCTATTTTACATCATACAACATTAGATTCATGCAAATAATTAATTGTAGTGTACACCATGTATGTTTATGGAGCTGCCAACTAGTGGACACAAGAAGGATCTGAGTTAATCATCTAACAACAAATTGATAGTCTTGCTTAATGCACCTATTGAATGGGTCACCTTAATCATTATCAGAAAAAAAACCCCAACTGAGATTTTTTTCAGGAGCCACCACTGGGCTGCTGGTAGTCTACTCTACGGGGCTATTTCCATCATTGTTTTTTTATTTTCTATTTGACGGCACAGCGATCCGGGGCTATAGCCTCAAATGCCCAGGTCTAACAACGCGCCTGCTGTCAACCAATCAACGGACAGCATGTTTAGCTCCAACTTTTCGGCACCCTTGCAGACCTCTTGGTACCCCAACGGAGGAGTACCGAAAAATAGGTACGACTAAGCGAGGCTCAGTGCGGTTATTTTGGGACCCTGTCCACTTTTGGCGGTGGAAAGCGAACCGTACCGCACCAATCGGTGGAAACGTGTCATAAATTAATAATGTACACGCATATACACAAACACGCCATGCCGATCCTATAGCACCATCGTTAGTGCTTGCTTAAAGCCTTTGATCTGTGCAGAAGTCTTATGTGAAATAGTTCTCTCAAACACTGTCGGCACACATCAAGCGACTGCTCTCTTAAAGGCCCATCATGGCTCTCCACACAAAGCCCCTTTGAAGGACCACACACCTCGCTTGAGTACTCTGGAAAATACTATTTCCATGCCATGACGATGAACTTTGCAGTTTTTTCTACATTCTGCGGTGCGATTCTGTCACTTATTGCTTCTTTTAAAGTGATTGTTTGATGTAATGCTCTCTGTATCTACAAACGTAATCACAGAATTGTGATTACTATCTGACTATGCGATCTCTGTCATCTTCTAACCAATTGCAATTAAGTGCATTTGCATGCCAATGTTTGCCTGAAAAAAGCCAGAGATTTAAATCTTTTGAGATGTACTTCTGCCTTGGGGGGCAGTAATTGGCTTCTCGTCTGTTATGAGAGCTGACCCCTACAGTTGGGGGTCAAAAGAACGACTGGAATGACCTCCAATAGTCCCGTCTCAAAATTATGCTTAAAAATAACCTCCAGGCCTTTAAATTATAGAGCATTAATGTTCCTGATGTTGTTAAATACAATAATTCTTACTTTTATTTGGGTAATGTATGATATAACTATCATAGAGAAATAACCAGAAAGAATCAAACAGTTTGGAGTCTAAGACTCTGTAATGTGATGCTGATAAATTGCCCTGAGTTTGACCCAGCAAGGCATACTGGATATTGATTTCTGAGCACTGTGCTTGTGCAGACAGATGTGTGCACATGTGCATGCTGATGTTTGATAGCCCAAAAAAATTGAGAAAGAGAAAGCAATATTGTGTTTCTTTAGAAAATCCATACAATATCTCATTACAGCAACATGCTTTTCTTTTTTCATGCCTGTGTGTATGAGAGGGTGGATGTATTAATACAAGATAAATGCACTTTCCTTTCATAGATGCATGTCTCTGCTTAAAGGTGTTTTTGGGTGAGGAAGGTATAATCACCTGTGGATCATATAAGTCCCACCTTCACAGCCAGGCTAAGCCAAAGGTTCTGATAGACTATGTAGGAGGGTCACATGATTGGCATCTTATCATGCGCCACATTCCCCATTTCATAACTTGGAAGTAATTACTGTTATCCTTTCCTGTAAAAGAGAGTTGGATAGTGAATACTGCGTTTTGGTGATATATGCTGTTGCCTTATCGGTCCAATTAAAATGTCAATTATACAGAAGGTAGCCTGGTTAAAATAGAGAAACTAAGAGGCGATTAGGTTTTTTTTGATGAGGCTTATGGACCTGGGTAGGAACACTGCCTAGCATCAGACCCTCTGATGTTCAAACCTTCTCCAGGGTGGAATGCAGGTAGAATGAATACATCACCAAACGGGCGGTGATTGCACAGCTTATGCCATGTTTTGTGTTTTTAACAACACGTTTTTTGTGTTAACAACACGTCTATCATCTCCTCCTACTTCCATCTCACGGCCCCGGGAAAAAATCTTGACCATGTGCAGAACGTAAAATCACATTGAACGTATACAGTACATGCATGATTAACGCGACTATCAAACGAATAATCTAGGGGTCTTAATCCGACTGAGTATCCGACAATTCGGTACGATTTTAGTCCAACTAAGGTGTACATGAATCTTAAAAATCCATTCATAGTCGGACTAACCCAATAATTTGTTTTTCTTGAGTGTCATGTGAACGCACTGATTGTCAACTGCGCTGAATTTTTTCTCTGAGGTCTTTTGTGTTTGCAAAATCGACCTTGTAAGCCGGAAACGGTAATAAAAAATATCCAACCATTAAGGATCCAATATAATTGTATTCACTATAACTGCTGTTATCTTTTTTAATTGTTTTTACAATACAATGTAACTAAAGTTCCTTAGCATTATTTGCAATTGTAATACCGGTACTATATATACTATACGATACTAACGATACTATGCATACTATATAACCCTATCTTATGCTATATAGTATATAGCATAAGATAGGGTTATATAGTATGCCATACCATACCATATGATACTCAACCATGAGGTTTTATGGAAAGGCACATTTTCTTTGATTCCTGTTAATTATTGCCTGGGTGGGGCTTTAACAGAAACCAAGTGTTAGAAAGTTTAATTATAATGTCATCCTTGTGGGACTCCCTAACTAATGTAGTATAACATTTGTTTTGCTTGCAGCTCTTTTTACATGTATCACTAATGTGTATAACTGTCAGGGCAAATGCAAGAAAGGTAAGTTAATAGAAGCTTTGTCAACTTAGTCAGTTAATAGAAATATTAGTCATTCAATAGTGTATTATTCGTTAACACTGGTATTTGGCCTCAGCAGTATTACTCCGCTACCTGACCGGTTAACGCTGCTAACGCTCATCTGTATTTCTCTTGGCACACCAACAATATTGTATCCATCTTCCTGATGTTTTAGCCATTATTACGACTGGCTACATGCTCAGTCTGCCGAAGTCTATAGAGCCAGACAACCTTTTTTCCTTTCCCAGATTGCAATTATTTGATGTGAGGCAACACCATGAATGACATCTCCTTAGAATGCTCCCTTATACCTTGTCCAAAGCAGCACTGACTTCTCGTCTTGGCTCTCCTGTCTGTTGGACTGTTTAGGCAGCACAGCACCCCACAGGGACACACTATGACAGAGAAAGAACGCAAGCCTCAATTAGCATCGGCTAATTAGCACATTCAGCTGAGGTGAAGGAGTCCCTGTTTACCTCATCCTGCCAGGAAAACAGCCGCTTACACACACAGGCACATACACACACATACATATGATCAGATAAAAATACACACTGCCTCAAGCAATCTTTTTGTCTTATTCTCCTCCTTATTCTTGTTTAGTTTTTTTCCGTGCTCGCCTTCATTTTCCCTCTTTGACTCCTTTCTTTCCCTTCTTTGCTGTAAATGTACCTCTTTTTGACTGGCATTGCACAATACATTAATTGTAATGATGCTTGATGAAAATAACTGCAACATCTATTATGAAAATTCTTTCTATGTTCCTAAAGTTTCAATATGAGATTTTATACACCAAATAATTGGACACCCGTCTTCCTAAATTGGAAAGTTCTGAACATATTATACAACACAATCAGGTTTTATGTGCTCAAAGATCCAACCTTCTTTGAGTGACTATAAAAACGCGGACTAACATGCTTATTGAGACATCCAATAGAAAAGTACTTAAAAATAAGATGGCATCCCCTCTTTCCCTTATCACTCTATCACTATCACCATATCAAAATATTGTTTCGTTACAATTCTCCCACACATTCCTAAAAACAACCACGTCTGTTGGATTCTGTGTCTCTGTTGATGTCTTCCATAATCTGTTAATCTTGAATGACCCTTCATTGTTGTCTTAACAAATCCCAATTTTTAAAAGCCTTCACCCAAATAGGAGATAGGGAAAACGCAAACACCTTTACCCTCAGTGGTCGCTCTTCCTCCTGGCCTTGCAGTCCAGAACATTCAACCGTTTATTTGAACCTGTTGAAAATATATTGCCCCATGGCTGCACCTCAGCAGCATTAATATCATGGTATCCGAGTCATTGACTGCAGCACTCGACATGACTGGAATGAAAATAGACGAGTAGTAATTGGCTTTCAATAGACCTCTGAAGAATAAGTCCCGCCTGACCCGCATGATCGTACATAACAAACTCTGTAGGTGTCGAAGAAGTAAAAGCTGCGTCACTTTTTGAACTACGCACCATCTACTAAATGGAAAAAGTGTGTAGTTCAAACGTGAAGCAGCTTTTACTTCTTCGCACCTACAGAGTTTGTTATGTACGATCATTCAAAAACCCCATGTTATTTCCCATAGACATTTGACTGAGGGAACCGGAGCCTCGGAGGCGGGACTTATTCTTCAGAGGTCTATGGCAAGAAGCATGTTTTAAAATGAGTTATTTTGGCGACCTCAAAGCAAATCCTAATCCTATTAAGAATTGGATTCCATGAAATGTATCCATTTCCATAACCCATTAATCGATGAACAAAAAACCCCAGAATTCATTAAAATGGCAGTTTGTTGGCAATATTTGTTGCTGAGCCGAGCTGACGTGGCAGGAATGACCCTGGCTCAGCAGTGGCCCTGTCATGTTGACTCTGGGGCTGCAATGGAGGATTTAGAATGGGGGCGAGTGGACAGGTTGACAGAGGACCAGCGTGTTGAGAAAATTGGATCCCTTCCTTCTTTTAATCTGCTTGTTGGGCGTGTGTCAGCGTCGGAAAGAAGAAGCCACATTGGGCATAGCATACCAAAAATTCATGCCCTTTCTTGACGTGCGTTCTCACCACGCTCCCGACGCCATTTCCTTCCGTTATTGTAGAGGGGTTGGAGGCTTTATATTTCCCCTCATCCCTCGTCCAAATCTTCATTGACCACCCTCCTTATGCTTACCATTTCTAGATAAAACCTTGTACAGTATCTCTCACCACAGTTTAGCTCCTATCTTGTCCGAATGCCCGCTGTTGTCACTGTGACCTATTGCCAGTTACAAATAGGTGGATTTCAGCATTTGCTGTTGTTGGGGGCAGTGTTCTAGAATATCTTATAGAACACGGCCAAAAGCTGTATGTGCCTCCTGATGGTAGGCCTATTATGAATAAACGACTGCGTCTCTGGTACTACATCATTGGTTCTTTAGCGCTTGTCTGATATACCGGTCACACGGTAACATCAAAATCCATACCGTAGTGCAAATTCACAACGGTGTACTCTCTATACTGTTTATACCATACACCCCTAAGTCCCACCCACTGGAACTAGTGTTGTAGTTTTTTAGAGCCCGCCGTCCCCCTCACACTTCCTGCTTTAGATAAAATAAAAATCGTCATTTTGCATCATTAAAAGCAAGTGTTAGAGGTAGTTAAGGAGCTTTCCCAACTCAGGGGAAAATGAGGGAATGATGCAGGATCATTCAAAAATACTGGGTTTCTAACGATACAAAGCTTAATGCAAATGAGTGAAGTGTCCCTTTAATGGAATCACCTTCAAAAGCTCTTTACAGTCATTGTTTCCTAGTAACAGTTGGACTGAGTGGGAGAAATAAAGGACAGGGGTGAGCATGAAGAATCAAAATTACCCAGACATGATCAGAAGAGTTTTAAAGGGAAAGTAAATAGCAGGAGCCTGGTATTAGCCTCTCTGCATGCTGCCACACCATCCACTGTACAGGGAAGGACAGACGGAGGCTCCCATTCACAAAAGCTTAATTTTTATTCATTCTTCTCCCTCTCCACACTCCCAGCCATTGTGTCCATTACAGCAGTTTTACTCATTAGCCCAGCCTGCTCTTATTTACAAGGTCATATGGCCAGGGATTCTAATAAGACAATTTGCCGATCTCGGGCTCAAATCTTATCCATCGAACAGTCACCAGTTCTGCTTTCAGGCCTGCCTGGACTTTTCTAATTTAAAGGTGTCATTCCCCGAGAAACTGTTTAGTACTTGTTCCTTTTGAAATACGATAGGTCACTCTGAGTTGCATATGCATGCTGAACGTAAAAATGTTCTACCTCGATTGCCTGCATTAGCAAATGAAAAATAGATGCATAAACGATTGAATCAGAAAAGTCTCACTAACTGGCGGCAGTTGGTGAATTAGTATTCATGGCCTCGCCGACCTTGGCTTAAGACAGCCTACGGGCAGACAGTATTGAGTTTGTGCCGGTGCTATTTGTGGCGATAACTAATCAACTTTGCATCTGTTGGCCAAGAAAGAAGAGTTGAGGAAGAAATGGTTGGATTGGACATCACCACTATTTCAACAATGCGGCCCAGGCACGGCAATTGAATACAGAAAGTGCCCCACGGCTGCCGTGGACTGGCCCGCCGTACACCGGCTGCCGTAAACCGGCTGCCGTAAACCGTGTCCAGGAGCTCAGCTCCGGCCACCACGTGCCACCACGTACCACGAGGCGGCTCTTCTTCCTGTATTCAATAGCCGTATCTGCACTGTGGGAGTCCGGGAGCTCGGCCGGGGCATGGCGACCGGGGCACGGCGACCAGGGCACTGGCTCTGTTCCTTCTATTTCCTTCTCCCTCTCTCTGAGTCTCTCTGTAAGTTTAATTGGTTTTATTACTGTGACGGACAGTGCTGTTAGCCAATCAGAGGCAAACCATTTGCATGTCATGAGTAAGAGCCAAAATCAGGTCGTTCCTCCCCACCCACCTCCTCCACCACACTAGAACAGTGTGAAACAGGAGCACCAGAGCATTTTTTTCACCAAAACCAACTCACAGAGCATTCAGTGCTACTATTGACCAACGCAAAATTAATGAAAAAACAGTGCAATGACACCTTTAAGTCACTATGGGGTCTCCCTGCCCTCCAGACTGAGCTCAGAAGAACCTCTGTTCCTGACTTGAATGCGGCTGGTTTGGAGAGGGCTGGCACAGTCTCAAGAGCTGTTCCATAAAGGTCAATAAGGCTGCTCTCTGTCTGTGTTTGTGCGTATGTATGTCGCCGGGTGGGGGCCTGGTGGGTGTCTTGTTAGGCCAAGGGCCGAATATAGGGGCTCTTTGTGTTTGGAGAAAAGGGCTTGCCACCCACATCCCTGTAAATCTACTCTGGTGCCTGCAACTATACTGTGGAGTGCACTAGATTCTATGCTATGTCATATTATTTTTAAGAATACAACATTTGTTGTATGTGTTGATGACTACAGCTTTTCTTTTATCACATTCTGTAAGCTGTAGGTGTGCAGCCAAACAGGATGACCACCACATGCACATTCACTCACCATCACTTTAAGCAAGCCCTTCAATGTCCCTGAGTGAACCACATAGCATGCAAGTTGGAGGTAGGGGGTTACTGTCCCCGATCCATCTTGTCTTGTTTATCAAACAGGTAGAAACGGGCAGATGAGGAGAGGTAGAAAGAGGAGAGAGTAACAGTAAGAGCAGTTGTAATCAGGAGAGGGGTAGTAACAGGAAGATGAAGAGCGGTGGTAACCGCTCTCTTGAATCATAAAATAATTACAATTATTCAAATTATCTGATTTTTTTTAAATAAATGATCAATTTATTCTTAAGAGGTATTTCCTCTGTGAGCAGCCCCGCCTTCTCCCTCGAACCAAGAAAACCCCGCGGTTTTACACAGGCAACTTGAGATAAGACAGTGAAATTGCCGGGTGTGCCAAGCCGCCATCGAACCGGCTTGGCAGTGTAAAAACGCCTAGTGAGAGGGAGAGAACTTGTTACCACCTCTCTATTTCCTTGTTACAAGAAGAGGGACTGAGGTGGGGACAGCGACTGAGGTGGTAACAGGGACAGGGACTGAGGTGATAACAAGGAGAGGTGGAGAGCGAGAGAGTAACAGAAGGCATTTTTTACACTGCTATGCCGTTACGGCTGTGGCTTGGCGCACCTGCAATTTCACTGTCTTACCTGTGTAATACCGAGGGGGTATATTCCGCCTTCGTCAAGGAGCCGGCTTTCCTGGTTCATTGGTTCAGACCTCTTTAGAATAATATGCATACTCCGGATGTTTATTTTTATTCAAGCCACTCGCATGAGTAGACGACATCTGAGTGTAGGCTACAAACGCAATTAGCTATTTACAAGTGAAAAAATGCCAGCATATTCTTTATTTTGCTGACCACATGTTTTTTATCCTTGCCCCGTCTTTCGTTAAACCGGCTGCATCACCTTCTCTCCCATGATGGTCAGAATCTCGCAGATTTCACTGTCTCTTCAGTTAGAACTACTCATGTTGTCATCGCTGCGTTGTCTATTAAGACAACACAGCAACACCACTACCCCATTCCTGCCCCTGGTGCTGTATTGGTAATTGCATTTACATGAAAATGAAACCCTGATTATGTGTGAGAGGGGAAATTGTGTGCGAAATCAAGCCTGTATATTACCTCTTCAGTGTAAGCGTGCGGACCATGCTGGGAAAAAGGCCGGTATAAGACGGGCATATTTGGCAGTGTAAAAAAAACTCCCTCTCCCTGGTAACAGGGAGTGGTGGTAACGGGGAGAGTTGAGGAAGCCAGGGATCTGCAGAGCATGTTGTTTAACTACTATAAGGGAAAGCTCCCAAACCCTAATGACTACTGCTGAGTAAAGTGAATTAGAGACAGGTGTATTTCTGGCAGCCCTTTCTTATCAAGCAGGCCCATTTTTTAGCCTCTTGCGTAACCTCCCGACCATTCTTCACCCATCCTGCTTTCCAGTGCCTCAGCTGCAGTTCATCGATTTTCATACTCAAAACACAGTTCATACTAAAAGGTTAAGATATATTAACGAGGGACGGGGATGTTAACAATGTGTCGACACAACAATCGTTTCTTGACTCGTGCTCAAGTCGTACAAGTCGTAAAAAGTACAGTGAAGCAGCAGCTTCACTCCATGAGATCCTGTCCTTAGTGGCGAAAGTTGAAAGCATTGACTACGGAGTCGTACATGACCGTGACGTTCACTTTTTTACTGACTGGGTTGTGCAGATTGTGATCCTTCAGACCAGCTCAATACCAGAGAGGCACACTGCAGAAAACATGAATTTTGTTACCAAAAACAATATTTAAAAACAAAAATATATGTTTTAGTGTGTATGTTAAATGAAATGGTTTTATATCTTAAACAAATTCCGTTGCAAAGAGGCGCGCAGCATCAATATCCTAATAAAAAAAAAATGTTGACCCATTTTGCCTATTGTAAATTGACATGAGACAGTGACTGCGTTTACATGCAGGAGCATAATCGTGTAATGAACGTATCGAATGAAGATTGGATTCATGTAAACAGGT
>JAOPJL010000034.1:15807530-15824743 GCA_027123545.1 Trisopterus esmarkii | reverse complement strand
GGCGGGCGCGGGGCCCGCGCGGCCGGGAGAGATAGACAGAGAGACAGAGGGACAGAGTGAGAGAGTCAGGGAGAGAGAGGTCAGATAGTAGCAGAGAGAGAGACTGAGGGACAGAGTGAGAGAGTCAGGGAGAGAGAGGTCAAATAATAGCAGAGAGACAGAGTGAGAGAGTCAGGGAGAGAGAGGTCAGATAATAGCAGAGAGAGAGACAGAGAGACTGAGGGACAGAGTGAGAGAGTCAGGGAGAGAGAGGTCAGATAATAGCAGAGAGAGACTGAGGGCCAGAATGAGAGAGTCAGGGAGAGAGAGGTCAGATAATAGCAGAGAGAGAGACAGAGAGACTGAGGGCCAGAGTGAGAGAGTCAGGGAGAGACAGACTTCACTAGCGATTCACTGCTGGATTAATTGACCTCATCAAAGAGTACTGCTCATCTTTTAAATCAACTCACATTTGTGTGTGTGTGTGTGTGTGTGTGTGTGTGTGTGTGTGTGTGTGTGTGTGTGTGTGAGAGAGGGAGAGAGAGAACGTTTTGTCATACTTTTTTGCTGCGCATGCACCTTTACATTTCTATTCAATTGTACTTTGAAAGATAATATATTTATTGCATTATTATTTTTTTATT
This sequence comes from Trisopterus esmarkii, assembly GCA_027123545.1. NCBI lineage: Eukaryota > Metazoa > Chordata > Actinopteri > Gadiformes > Gadidae > Trisopterus > Trisopterus esmarkii. The sequence goes on along the minus strand of JAOPJL010000034.1, from coordinate 15,824,120 downwards.
ATTATTATTGCATTATATCTTAATTAGCTTGTAATGTAAATGTTTCTTTTCCATGCCAATAAAGCCCTTTGAATGTTGAGACAGAAACCCCTTACAATGGCCTCCGCCACACTAGGATACACCACCGCACACAGGGCTAACGTGGTGTGCTCTGTTCCAGGGCCCGCCCACAGGCATTGTGGGAGACCAACCATTGCCAGTAATGCCAGCAGTCCCAGCCAATCAGATGAGGGCAGCCTGACACTACAAGAGGAAGCTATGGAGCTGGAGGTCCCGCCCACTCAAGGCAAACAAGTCCAGTTCAGAGAGCCGCCCTCCTTTCAGGCAAGAGTCTAACCAACTTCATTTAGATAGCAATTTATATATATATATATTTATATTATATATTATATAAATATTAACAATGGAAAAGCATGCAAATCCAAAAACTGCTATAAAATACAGCTGGGAGCAGCAATGAGGGGGTCCAGCTGAATAGCACTCCATAAACTAATTTAGGCGGACAGACATAATTGGTTAGGTGGCGACATGATGAATGTCTCGGTAATTTCACTTACAATGAAAGCCAATGTCAAATGGTTCTCACAATGAAAATACATTGAAGTTGCTTTTTAAGGGCTGGAATAGATTTGCTGCCCCCCTAGAGATCAAATGTCACCAGATTGTTTGGGCATCATCAGGACAGGGTCATATGAATATGAGCCACGTTTGGTTTGGATACATGAAAGGCTTGCACAGATATGAGCTCACTTCCTGTTTGACATCCCCCTGAGGTCAAAGGTCACCAAATTGTTTGGGTGTCCCTGGGATGATGTCATGAGTCTATGTACCAGGTCTGGCTATGATATGTTAAAGAGTTGCTGAGAAACGGGCTTACTTCCTGTTTTGCTGCTTCGCCGTCTGTTTGACACATGTGTTCAGCTTGGTCTGAAGATAATATATGGCAAGTTTCATGAAGATTCGACAGAATTTGTGGCCTGTGGATAGTAACTATTGTTTTTGGCAACTTTTATCATGGCGGTCAAATTCTTATGTTTCCATGAGAAATGATTTATTAGCTATATGAAGAGGTCTGGCAGTATCACCAGACATTGAATAAAAGTTAGAAATATATTCATGTGAAGAGAGAGGTGGTTAAAACACATCTTCAATAATTACAGCGCCCCCTAGAGGTCAAAAGTCACCAAATCAAATGAGTGTCCCGATGATGACGTCATGGGACTATGTGCCAAGTTTGATTATGATATAGCAAAGGGCTGCTGAGAAATTGACTTACTTCCTGTTTGGCGGCTTCACGGTCGAATTTGATTGGCTGTCGTGGCCAAACAGTTTTGAAAAATCTCTTCATTTCGTTTTGTCAAGCATAGCCTGAAGATCACCTGTGCCAAGTTTCGAGATGATTGGACAACATTTGTGATAGGAGATTCATTTTGAAGGTTTTTGACATAATCCGAGATGGCGGAAAATCCATGGTGGCACAAAACAACAACATTGGGGCGTTGAACTCAGCTTGGCCGTTAATATTGGATGAATGGGTCAAAAGTTATATACATGAATGCATGTCCAACTTTGACCTGTTGGTGGTGCTAGAGCTCATGAGCTAGTGTCCTCAAATTGTTGTGTGAGGGCTTATGGTGTATTGCTGTGAGGGCTTATGGGACTGTCCTGAATCAGTGTGCCAAATTTCACAACTTTTTACCATGGCGTTCTATGGGCTGCCATAGACTCCCATTCAAGGATAATAATAATAGAAAAAATTACAATGGTTGTCTCGCAGCTTCGCTGCTTGACCCTCAATAATTAAACTAACAATTACAATAGGTTGCCTTCACATTTTGTGCTTGGCACCCTAATAAAACTAACAATTACAATAGGTTGCCTTCGCACTTTGTTCTTGGCACCCTAAAAATATTGAATATGAAGATGAATCAATGAGGCTCAACGTAATAAAATAAACCGAAACCGGCAGACTGACAAAAAGGGACTGAACTTCAACAATGCAGACATGAAACTGACTATACTTAAAAGGGTTAGGGCTAACCCAAACTCAAATATAACATTTATTGTAGTATATGAAACTTCAAATGTGTTATTATATGAACCAGTTTTGTGAATGTGCATAATGAATGTTAACATTAAGTAAAATATTGAATGAATCATGTGGCTGGAACCCCATCCCTCTGTTGGGTAGAATTTCTCAATGTAGAAATCACATTAATGATATTCTAGGTTTTGAACCAATGACTAATAAACGTTTGATTCAGCAGTTCATTGCAGTTAGGGCGTGTAGGAAAATGGATGATGGGATTAAGAGAAAGAAGGTGGGTTGCATAAACGATACAAGATGCATGCAGCTCTATGGGTTTCTAGTGATGATACTAGTTGTGACCGGGTACTCTTGTAGACATGGCAGCGCTTGGAACACAACAGATTTTTTTTTTACAAAAATGTTTATGCTCCCAATATGGACATGCCAACTTTAAACACTAGCTCATGCTTTTGCTCCAGAGTATTAAGTCAAGGATCTCTTGATTACTGTTCAAGTGGACTCAATCCCAAACAATAAACAAGCTCATCTTCCTTGGCTCAGTGTCAAAGGTAATCTCTTCTTCTTCAATCTGCTGCTCACCTCCTCACATCCAGTGCTGACCGAGCTGTATAGTACATGTCCCTGTGGATCCCTAGCTACACTAGAATGTGGTATTGTTTGTGCGGCTTCCTGCGCGTCTCATGACTCTTTCGTCCCGCTGTAGCCGAGGGCCTGCCCCAGGTCTTCTACTTTGGCCCCTGTGGGAAATACAACGCCATGGTCCTGGAGCTGCTGGGCCCCAGCCTGGAGGACCTCTTTGACCTCTGTGACAGGACCTTCTCCCTGAAGACGGTCTTAATGATAGCCATACAGCTGGTGAGTTCCACACCCCATGAGGCTCCGCCTCACGCTCCACAAAAGCATGGGATTTGTTGTGCTGTTTTTACAATATCAATTAAGCATTTGCGCTGTTCTAGATGATCTGTCCCCTTGTTCACTAGAGGAAGAATGATGTGATAGGTTCTGTTCTCTTGTTTCACCAGCTCTCTCGGATGGAGTATGTGCACTCTAAAAACCTAATCTATAGAGATGTCAAACCAGAAAACTTTCTCATTGGGCGGCAAGGGAACAAAAAAGACCACATCATCCACATCATTGACTTTGGGCTGGCCAAAGAATACATCGACCCTGAAACTAAAAAACACATTCCATACCGGGAGCACAAGAGCTTGACCGGTACTGCAAGATACATGTCCATCAACACACATTTGGGAAAAGGTAGGCTTTGATTTTGGTTTGTTCTTCTTTCGTTTTTATGCTATTCAAATTTGATTGAAATCATCTCATTTCTATGATGTTCTTTAATCAAAGAAGCATGTTTAATTTGTGCCGATCTTTCATTTGACTCCTGTCACTAGAGCAAAGCCGACGAGATGACCTGGAGGCCTTAGGTCACATGTTCATGTATTTCCTCCGTGGCAGTTTACCATGGCAAGGGCTAAAGGTATGCTTCCTAACACCTCAACTTTGAGCACGTATGGATGAGAACCTATCTAAGTAACCCTCAGTGTAGTGCTAAACCCACATTTTTGAATATTTCTGTTGCGCAGGTATTCCACCACTTAAAATATCATTGCAAAAATAAGCCACTGGCATCTGTGCTGCAGTCCTATGGGATATTTTGTATTTGGTACAAATTAAAGGAAAATTATCAGTTCATAAAAACGCGATATTCAGTCCGAAGATCGAATGATAATCTTTCTTTAAAATTAGATATTCCAGCCCTACTCGGATTACATGTCATAATCACAATCATGCATTTCATGAAATAATGGTATCTTTTGCTTTTCGTTCAGGCGGATACTTTGAAAGAACGATACCAGAAGATCGGAGACACTAAGCGGAACACTCCAATCGAAGTCCTGTGCGAGAACTTCCCAGGTAAGAGGGTTGTGTTGAAATGCATGCTGGGACACAGTCTGCTTGAAGCGGTGGCAGCCACTTCACAAGAAAAAAAATTTTTTTTTATGAACCAATGAAAAAACTTCTCAAATTTGAATTTCCTTGGGTTTCAGAGGAGATGGCCACATACCTGCGTTATGTGAGGCGGCTGGACTTCTTTGAGAAGCCGGACTACGAATACCTGAGGACACTTTTTACCGAACTGTTTGAGCGGAAAGGATACACCTTTGATTACACCTATGACTGGGTTGGCAGGCAAATAGTAAGTTTCTCCCCTAGGGGGACTGAGTTGTCTGGTCTCATTGCTGTCCTCTAACAGTGATTGATCTGTGTGTTTGTCTGCTGTGAAGCCCACTCCCGTAGGTTCTGTGCACATAGACTCCGGAGCATCTGCCATTACGAGAGAGAGCCATGCCCACAGAGACCGGCCTTCACAGCATCAACCTCTGAGGAACCAGGTACTGTACTCCATTGGTTCCATCTGTCCACTTATGGTGCTTATACACCGGCGGGCACGCTTCAGCCCAGTAGTGAGGGTGCGGTATAGCCCAGCATAGTTACGACCCGTGTTTCCACCACGACAGTACCCTTATGGTAGGGCAGGGTTTAAGCCAGATGGCGATAGCTGCGGCAGCTACGTAAACATCGTGATCTCATAGCAGCCGACACAGTGTAGCCTGCTAATAAATCCCGGGAAAAAGAAGAACGCCGACAATGAACAAAGAAGAACAATGTAGGACGTCAGAGAAGAACGGCAAACTTTTGCACGACATTTTCTTCAATAAACTAAGCCTTCGCAGTTGTCCAGAAATACCTCGCGGGTCATGTGTTTGTTTGTTATTATCCCCTAGTTGCACGGAAGTGACGATTCTGTCAACCTATCAACGGATGGTGTGTGTAGCTCGAACTTACCGGCACCCTTTCAGGCGTCTCAGTACCCCAACGGAGGAGTACTGCAAGACGAGAACAGCTCGATACGGCTCAGTCCGGATCACGGCCACTTTTGGCGGTGGAAGCGTGACCCGTGCCGTACCTTTGCAGACTGAACCGACCCACACCCTCTGGTGGAAATGCGCCATTAGCAACTATGTCGAATGTGTCCCCATTGATTGTGGTAGTTTTGTGACTGCATATTTGTGTGTATTTGGCAATAAAATACCTAACATATCGGATAAAACAAACAGTAAAATAGTAGGGAAAATTGAAATTATCCATGCCATATATAAACAAATGAAACGTATACATACAAAATACACTGCCACAGGATAGAAAGAGAGAAAAGTTTTGGACATTTCAGATACAATGAATTAGATTTAACTCTTGACAGATATACATTCTCTTTCTGGCCTGCTGGGAGTTGCACCAAAAACACCAATACGGTCTTTCAAGCTGTGCTCATTTCAAATGGCTCAATTAATCAGTTTAATCTGACACAGAAGCGGCATTATCTTGACAAGGAGAGTCTGAATGCAGTAGTCAAGTGCAATTACTGACTGCATTATCATTGGAAATGACGAACTTATACTAATACAAAAACAAATTAAGTAAAGACTGTCAAGTTATACATGGCTATGGACAGCAGTTTGCTCATACATTCAGCAATTGATTAAAAGAAACATGTGGCCTATAGTATAAAAACTGATGTCGAGGGAGCAGACTGGTTCTGTTGTATTTTGTAAATTGTATCGAAAAGCTATATTTTTCCATTCACTGCCATTGCCTCCTGCTGGTCAATAGCAGCAGCACTGTGGTAAAAAAAACATATCCCAGGTGGACATATCAAAGTGAATGGTTAAGACCATTCTTCTCTAATATTGGTCCAGCTCCCTTGACCAATATTAGCCTTGCTTTGATTTTTAGTGGTTCCTTTTTTGGGTTTACTTTTACTTTTTATCATTTTTTTCATATCACGTGCTACTTCTGCATGACCACCGGCCTTTGCACGCCCACCCACTCATCTCACATGGAAACCTGCTCCGCCACCGTCCTCCCTGCCCCTCGCTGCGCCGCGGCCACTTCCACCCTCTGCGCAGACGGCCACCTCGGACCGGCGAGGAGCATGGGAGGTGCAGCCCAGTCGCCAGGCAAACTCCACCTCCTCCTACCTGACTTCTCACCTTGCCGCGGACCGGCACGGGGGTTCAGTGCAGGTACACTACCATCACTCACCCGGTGGCACCTGCAGGAAGCTCTCCTTCAGGCCCTTCTGTCTGGCCACTCCCCTAATCCAGGCACAACTGTCTCATAGGTCCTTGGTCCACATCAGGTTGTTTTACCCACACTTTTAGCTGGTCGGTATCCCAGCAATAAAAATCAAAGCAACAGGGATGGCTGAAAGGAGAAGGTGTTTTATACATCTAATCACGGTAGCATTCATTAGACCACCTCTATTACATGGAGTCAGTCTTTAACTTGGTCACTAGACAGGAAAGCTCATGAGCCCCCAAGACTGGGGCTCTGACTCTGAGGGGTAGTGGGGGACAGTAGCAGAAGATGTTGGCCATACAGGAATTCATGAGTATAAAACATTCTGAAATGAATGCTTAAACAAAGTATCTATATTATGCCATGAAAGAACTTAAATTAACAATTGACTGTGCCCAACAACAGGATGTTAATGAATTTTCACTGAAGCCAACTCAATTATGAGTTTCTCAAGAAGCCAACCATGGGATTACCTCTCCAAGCCAATTTTGTCTTGAGAAAGGGGCATGAAAACTTATTTTGAGTGACTTGAGTGAAATTGGACTAAGTATGTGTGTAAGGTGACGATAGGAATTTTATGATGCAGTTGGAAGATGCAGTTGGAAGATGGAGTAAATGGTCCTGCTATTTGATTTCTACATGGAAGGCAAGTCTGCATCCATATATCTTCGTTTCCTGAGACTTTCCTGCAGACAGTCCACCCACAACACTCACAGGGCACAGTAGCACTCCATGGCGTTGAACACCCGCCTACCTCAAACCACATTTAGTATTTAGCTTCACATTATTTACATGCAGCCACACTGTTGTGGCATCCTGTCGCAGGGGCCATTTGTCATTGCCTTTTTTAAATTTAATTTGATTTGATTTATTTATTGTATCAAAGTGCCTTACACTCACATGAAAAGACATAAGTTACAATTGAGGATTGAAACACAAAGTCCCGGACTTATTTCCTTTGGGGCTATGGGGATTTGAAAGTCTAGTTGCTGGCTGGGCAAGATGCATTTGTTTAATTATTCAATGCATGTTTTCAAGTATTTGGGAGATGGAGAATCAACGTGCATGACAAGTCTACTCTGCTTAGCAACTTGTTGCATGCTAAAATTCATTACAAGATTGGTCATTTCATTTTAAATTTTTGTTTAGGGGAGGAGGGGTATTTAATTTCAAAATTTTTTAATGTAAATGAGAAATTTTGAGAGATTCTTAAGCTTTTTTGCATTTCATTTTCCCATCTTTGATTTTCATCTGTTTGATGTGAATGTTAATGACGGCCAGTTAAATGCAAACAAATGCAACTTCGGGGTTCCAAAACAACGTTATGGAACATTAAAATAACTTTCAACAGTGTTATGGGTGCGGACTCTGTGAATTGGGTGCACATTACATTATACTGTAGGTAATGTGTAAATCTTAAAGTGGCATTCTCAATTTCGTTTTGGTTCTCTTTGGCGACACCTATGCTGTAAATGCAGGTGTGTTTTTGTGATGCGTGCACCGCTTGGGATTTTCAAGGGAAGGTTGCCACCGACATCCAGTTTGTAACATTCATCAAAGGGAAATGCAAAGGCTTTCATCAGTGGGCCTTCAGCTCAATCATCATTGTGTTTCCTCATTAGGCAAAAGTGACGTGTTGTTTGCTTAATTTGTAGCATTGGCTCTCTATACCACAGGTGGTCAGCTCGACCAATGGGGAGCTGAATCCAGATGACCCTATGACGGCCCATTCCAATGCACCAATCACGGCTCAGGCAGAGGTGGAGGTGGTGGATGAGGCAAAGTATGTATCATTTGCTTCCCTCTCTTTTATACTGACCGCGCTTTGCCTGAATTTTGCTATTGATTTGTGGCTGTAATCTTTACCAGCTTTCATTCAGCAATCATTTTAATGTGCTATTTTTAGGTTTTTCTTAACCATTGTGGTAATTTGGAGGAATTTAACTTGCGTCCAATAATGTTGAGGCTTACGTTTATAGTTAAAGGGGTAGTTCGGGATTTTGGACATCGGACCTCATTTCCAAGTAAGCCAGTATGTTATTTATCATTTGAGACCGTTTTCAACACTTTTTATTCAGTCATCGCTTGTGCTAGGCTAGCGCAAGTCGAGGGGATCTGCTAGCCTGCCAATAAAAAAGTTTTACCCACTCCACAGTACACCCGAGGCAAAGCAATTATAACTTCTGTTTACCTTTACCAGTAAGTAGTCCCCCAAAATGTAATGTGGTTATTGCGATACAAGTTAGATGTTAGTTTTATTTCTAATATTATTCTATCAACACAGACATTTACATTGATATTCAGGCTTTATAATTGGTTTGTCTCGGGTGTACTTTGGAGTAGGTTAAACTGTTTTCATTGGCAGGCTAGCAGATCCCCTCGACTTGCGCTAGCCTAGAACCATCGATTTCTGCAACTAGAAGGACTGAATGAAAAGTGTTGCAAACGGTCTTTAATGATAAATAACACACTGGCTCACTTTGAAATGAGGTCCGATGTCCAAAATTCCGAACTACCCCTTTAAGGCTTAAACCATTTAATTGAACATACACTATACTAAAACTGATATTTTCATTTTTAAATAAATATTTGGAAACAAAAATTCATGTTGTCCGCAGTGTGCCTGAAAGGGTCTGCAGAATTGCACTCTGCACAACCCAATCAGTAAAAAAGGGAACGTCAGTCATGTACGACTTTGTAGTCTCTCACAGAGGATCTCACGGAGTGAGGCTGCTGCTTCGGTGTACATTTTCTCCAGCCGTCATAGTTTGGTGACATCGTGTAATCTGGCCCGAGAAATGAGATCAGATTGCGGAACCCCTTCCCCTCGACTACGCTTATGGGCAGCATATCTCCTAAAAAAAAACGTCAAATCAATCGTCAATCGACATATCCCTGTTAACATCCTTAGGGCCCTAGTTAGACGGCCTCAAACGCAAACGTTGAAGCATAAAGTCGAATAAGCTTTGTGGGCGGTTCTATGTCGCTATTGCTATTATGGCGGCGGATAAATGAGCTTTGCGCCCGGCGCAAATCTAAAATGGGTCGGTCTGAAACCCGTAGGTGTGTTTTTGGCGTAACGTGCAATAAACCAATGAGAGTTCCACCTGCCATCCCCTTTGACTTGACGAGTTGGCATTTTGACAGCATGTTTGCAGTCTCCGCTGAGACAGATGCATGACCAAAAATGACAAATGACTTCAAATGGCTCGGTTCATGGCCATATAATAGGGATAATTCACACATAGGAATAGCGTTTTCTTCTCCAACTTCAGAAACACTGATTCGACATGTAAATTGTGGCAAAGACAACTTGACACATATGATATGCGGACGCGGTCTATTTAATGATATGCGGCAATACATTAACAAACATCGTTTGTTACCAGTATTGTATACATTATCGTTACCGACTTGTGTTCATAATATGCATGTGTCCCCCCGTTAATATACATCGCCATGGACAGTATTATGTGTTACGTGTTTAGTTTGCGTGTGTCTAAACAGATGGGTGCGCACACACACGTGCGCCAAGCATTCATTCATTATTTTGAACACTCACTTGCGGTAAAACTCATGGTTTTCTCACGATTGTTTGTGTCAAGAAAATATGTGTTTGCTGTACAGTGTTTGCAGATGCATTGATTTAAAAGTACAATTTACCGCTGTATCAGCTGTTACACAAGATTTTAAAACAATATTTTGTTTTGGGAGGCTGGAATATACTTTGCTCGAGTTTATCATTGTTATTATTATTATTTAAACACATGGCATAGCCTACTCTACTGTGTTCATTCATGCAGCAAAAAAATGTTTCCCCAATCCAAATGCTATTTCTATGCAGTTTCACTCATGAAAAAATGTTGACATGATATTTAAATCAGGCTAATCTTTTTCATGTTTGTGTTGTGTATAGCCGACATGTGTGTAAGCATATGCTGTAGTTCCGACCTGCCATGGCACATCAAAATACCAACACCAACTGTGCTATTGGCTAGTGCATTTAGACCAGGTATTTCTCAGTCAGTTGCTCAATTACATTGGCGTAATGTTTACATCGGTAATAATAATAGCACAAAGTATCATTTGCGCCAGAACAAGCCTCCACTTTTCGAAGAAAGTCAATTGCGCTGAGCGCAAGATAGGGCCCTCATTGTGGATGGCTGAAAGGTGACTTCCTGTTTATACGCTGCAGCGCGAGTTGCGCGATGCTTCTTATTGGTGCTAGGGGGTGTTTGACACGCGGAAACTGCGCTGCGCTTCGCCGGCGGTGTGTGGCCGGCTTTAGCCTGTAGCTAGCTCAGTTAGACGAGGTTGACTCGCAGCACTTCAACATGATTTTTTCCGCTTGGCAAGCTGACCTGACGTGACATGGAGGGTGGCAGCATCGACGATTCCATTTTTTACTTCGAAATTCGAGATTGTGAATTAATTTTGGTCGATTTTGATTTAAAATCGAAATCGTGACACCCTTACTACATATGTATCTAAATCATAACAAGAAGCATAGCAATACTACTGAATGCTGTGCTCTCACCTGACTACGTGTGATGTCAATTACAATACTACTGAATGCTGTGCTCTCACCTGACATATCATGTGATGGTAACAAATTAACAAATGACCTTAAATGTTAACTACAGAGCAGAGTTTAAAGGCAAAATGTTCTGAAAAAGGATTGCCAAAAAAAAAAAGGATGCTGGGTGCTGGGCTATTTGTCTAGTCGCCCTCATTCTCTCCTCATTGGAAATAGAAAAAACTATATGACTCTAACCTTTCAAACAACCACACACAATAGAACATTAACACTTCAAGAACCTTTAGTTTCCTTCCCTAAAGTTGGATTTCGCATTTGTCTCTCACCGTTTCGGTTGTCAAGTGGTCAGCAGTTGACTGCTGTCAACTTTCCCTCCAACAACAGCCAACGAAAGGTCACACAGTTACGGTTCCACCGCTATGTCCCAAGACTGTGCTTGTTGTTTCCAAGCCGGCCTGGTAAATGTCAACTGGTAGGTCACATGTTGTTTTACACCTTTGATTCCCTGTGGGGCGCATCAAAGTACTGCTGGAGGGAGTGGGGAGATGGGCCTGAAGGGAGAGATCTCTAGCTACACCCTGACTACCCAGTGTCTCACTACAACCAGCCCTGACTACCCACTGTCTCACTACAACCAGCCCTGACTACCCACTGTCTCACTACAACCAGCCCTGACTACCACTGTCTCACTACAATTTGACCCAAGTGTATCATACAGGTTTGTTATATATGGTAACGGTGAATTGCCTAAAACACTAGTGCATAGTCAAATTGAAAGTTAAGCATCAGAAATTAAGTAACTATTTGAAGATGGCAACGTCCCTCCTTTAGGGTAAGCTTATTTAACCGATTCTGTTTAAATTGTTGTAGCTGGCTTTAAGTGAGGATAACGCTTTGCATTAGCTAACAGCACTGACGTTTTCCAAACATAAATATGTTTATAATTTACTTGACTAGTTGACTAGCATGCTAGTATCTGCTCTTACTATGCTTCATGTGCAGCATTCAGTAGAAAAACACATTAATACATGTAAGTTCTCATTGGTTTTTAATTGAACGTTGGATAGAAATGTACCATTAAATGCCTTCAAATTTGCAGTCGTTTCTCAACATCTTAGGGAAGAAACCTTGTGGTCTTCTTTTTCTTTTTTAGAAATAAAGGCGGTCAGGCTCTTTGCTGCCACCCAAGGGTAAAGCTCGCAATGGCGTAAGCTTCTTATAAACGAGACAGAATGTGTGCATGCGCAAGTTTCTGCAAATGTGCAGGAGATGCGGCTCCAGTCGTGACAGGTACACGTCACAGCGGTGCACCATCTGGGAAAATGTTTCCCTGCACTTCCACTGAGATTGTCGCTTCTCCTCTGCATGCTGGAGAAGTTGAACGGCATCTTTGGGCGTTTGTTGACAGGGACGTATTTCTATGCTCACTTGCACGCCATATTGCAACAAGATCTCGTATTAGAAGCTAAACAGTGTAGAGAGAATCCACATAGGAACCATATGAAAATCGTTCTGTTATGACATATACTGAAATAAAGAGTTGACACCATACACACAGGCATGCACTGCCCTTTATGGTCACTAATCACTAATGCTTTTAAGATACATTGTACGCATACAATGCACACAAATTATGGCAATCTGTGTATATTATAGTAGTTTGTAGGTTGTTTGGATGAACATGATGTTTTGGATCAATTACCTCAGTTGAGTGGAACATTTATTGAGTGACTCAAATATTGACATACTTGGAGTATCTGAAAGTTGGTTGACACATTCATCATCTACAGCAGCTATCAGTATTCAAGGATATAATGTATTTAGAAAAGATAGAGAAACAGGGCGAGGAGGGGGAATATTAATCTATGTCAGAGACAAGTTTAAATGTGAACTAATAAGGTGGCCTAAAGAAGTTAATGTTGAGTGTATTGGTCTTAATATATCACTTAGTTCTGCAATGTATTTTACTGTGATTTGTGTGTATCGACCTCCTTCAACAAAGGATGTATTTTATGACCATCTTAAGACAATTTTAAATCATTGCAGCTTTAAAAAGGAAATCACCCTTCTTGGTGAATTTAATATCAACTGGGACATCAAGTCAGATAGGAAAAAAATTAAGCAGCTTACAGACAAGTACAATTTGACGCAAATTATAAAAGGGCCAACAAGGATAACAAATACATCACATACAACAATTGATCTCATATTTACTAATAAACCTGAAAGAATTTCTAAGACTTTTAATCTATTATCTGGCTTATCAGATTACAATTTTATCCTGTACTTGAGGAAAATTAAGAGGATGCACCTAATGGCATCCACTAGAGGTCAACAATACTATTTCATACCCAAAAGCCAGCAACAATTCCTGAATGAGGAAATCCAAAATGTAGATTGGTCTAATATTTTAGAAAATAATGACATCGAGGCCAGCTCAGATAGTTTAATTAAAAAAGTAAATGACATTGTAACGCACTTTACAAAAAAAGGTAAATCCAAGCAACATAAAAATGATCTGCCCTGGTTGAACAATGAAATTATAAAATTAATGAAAAATAGAGATAACGCTTTAAAGCAATCTCTAAGAACAAGAACTGCAAGTGACGGACACATTTTTACATCACTACGAAACAAAGTTCTGAGGATGACTCGCAAATTGAAAGCTGAGTTCTACATTGAGACGATAAAAGGTGCAAATGGTAATGGAAAGCTAATATGGAACAATTTAAATCAATTATTGAGACGGGACAAGTCCAACTATCTTAGTGATCTACAGCTTCAGGTAAATGATAAGCTAACTAACAATCTAGACATCATTGTAAATTATCTCAACAGATTTTTCATTAGCTCAGTTGAGGAACTGACAAAGCACTTTAACTGCTCGCAGAATCCTCACAATCCTGTCGATGCAAGCAAACCAATGTTTAGCATAGAAGAAATATCTGTCCTGGAGGTAATAAAAATAATCTCATCCCTAAAAAGTTCAAAGGCCAGAGATACATTTGGTCTTACTAGTGACTTTTTGAAAACCCATAAAGAGGCTCTTGCTGACCCAATTGCACATCTTGTAAATCTATCCATAAAACAAGGAGCGGTACCATCAACAAGGAAGATTGCTAGGGTCACCCCAGTCTTTAAGGCTGGGGACAAGACAAAATCTGAGAACTATCGACCAATAAGTATCTTGCCCATAATTTCCAAAGTAGCAGAGAAATGGGTTACCACAAAACTGACAGAACACTTAAATAATGGCTATGCCACTCTTCATCCAATGCAGTTTGGATTTAGGAAACTTCACTCAACAGAGACTGCTACTTGCTTTTTCCAAGAAAACTTAAAAAGCCTGCTGGATCAAGGCGGCTTTGTAACTGCGGTATTTCTAGATTTAAAGCGTGCTTTTGATACCATTAATCATGACTTGCTTATTGCCAAATTAACCCATTTTAACTTCTCAAACAGCGCCCTCTGTTGGATGAAATCATACCTGTCAGACAGAAAACAGGCAGTTCAAATTGGTGATTCATTATCTTCATATCTCACTTGTTCTGCTGGAGTACCACAGGGCTCAATATTGGGCCCTGTTTTATTCAGCCTGTATGTCAATAACTTACCAGATGTCTGTAGAAATATTAAAGTGCAACTATATGCTGATGATACTGTATTATACTGTCATGCCAGCTCAATCAAAGAAGCTGCTGCAGTACTCTCAGGAGCCATGGTGCCAGTGTCCCATTGGCTCCAAAACTGTTGTCTACATCTGAACACAAAACTGTCTGTATGTTGTTCTCCCGACAGCCAACTGCGGGACAGCAACCATCAGTCATGGTGGGTGGTGAGAGACTTTAGGTGCTTGAATTTTTTAATTACCTCGGGGTCATCTTCGATTCTAACCTTAATTTTAAGCAGCATGTTAAGAAAGTTAAAAACACAATTAAATTAAATTTATCAAATTTCAAGCATATAAGACCTTTCCTGACTATGGAGACAGCAAAGACATATGCATGCAATGATATTTACTCACATCTCGTACTGTTACACAACATGGTCACATACATCTGAGAGCACTTTAAAACCAATCAAGTCTTTATTCAAGAGAACTCTTAAAACACTAGACAAAAAACCTATATACTACCATTATTGTAAAATTACAAATAAGCACAAAATCATGGACCTTGATAGTTTTCAGCTGTCTTTGGATGTCTGTCTAATCTTTAAGGTTCTGAACGGTCTAGCCCCTCCACCATTACAGAACTTTATAAAGAAGAAATCCTCTAGAATAAATACCAGAGCACTAACTAGAGGTGACTGCGAAATACAACGCCGCAAGACCAAATTTGGTCAAATGGTGGTGTCCATCAGAGGAACACAGTCCTGGAATATATTACCATCTCATGTTAGAGACTGTGCCACTTACACCACCTTTAAAAAGACCCTCAAACAGTGGTTAGTAGCAAGCCAGACCTGCTCTCATATGTAACTTTTATGCACTTAACCCCTCTGGGTTAAGTGCATGTTCTACTGTGAATGTTTAGGTGATGTTCTAGGTGTTCTGATCCTCTCCAACACCTCCATAGACCTCCACACCCGGGTGCTCTTGTGAAATAATAATCCTGGTTCTTGCTTTGTTTTCATGGTTGTCCATCCTTTGCATGGATGTCGGCCCAAACTGTAGATAAAAGCACTTTAGAAGCACACACTGCCCGTTGAAGCATGTCCAACATCTTACCCAGTTCTGCTCTAGGTCATTTGGTTTGAGCCCAGTGTTGCTCTAGATCTCTTGGTCTGATCCCAGTGCGAATCTACCTTCCTTGGTCTGATCCCAGTGTTAGGCCCAGTCCCATTCCTCTCCCCTTAACAAGAACACTTGCTTTGAGTGCCCTTAGCTGCAAGTCAGCTCCCGAGCTGGCTAGCAGGAAGACAAATGGTTTGAGTAAGAGATAGAATGTGAGATAGAGGTTTGGAGGCAAAGGAAGGGAGGTAGGGAGGCGGAGAGAGAGAGAGGTTCTGACATTTCACGTTATTTTGTTCGTTTTTCACTTAAGTATATTTCAAAATAGTGACATACCATACATACTCACTTAGATTTTCAAAAGATGAATGTGGAGTTACCTGCATGAAAGGCCTGCTTTGCCCACCTATGTCGAAGGCTGCAGTCAGTACTGCAAGGGGTTGTAAGTATATGCACACTCCTCAATCTGAGGAATCTTGCTGTATGGAAAATCAACAACAACTCAACACAAGGAGGGGCCTGGCGATGCACATGTCAAATCATCTGCAGGGAATTTCCTGC
This sequence comes from Trisopterus esmarkii, assembly GCA_027123545.1. Lineage (NCBI taxonomy): Eukaryota > Metazoa > Chordata > Actinopteri > Gadiformes > Gadidae > Trisopterus > Trisopterus esmarkii. Next base: position 15,808,094 of record JAOPJL010000034.1, on the reverse strand, counting down.
TTGCATCGCACTGCCCCTTACGGATGTTGTCCATACCACGCTGACTATTGAGCATATGACTATAACACATTTCCAAATTAGAGTAAAGTAGCAATGGCCTCATCAAATGAACACATGGATAGTAGCCAATGGCTTGCTTCCCACTCGTCCATCTGGGCCTCTATTTATTCAACTGGGCCCTATCATCCTCTCCCCCAATCAATAGTAAGATCCAAGGTGGACAGGAGCAGAAATGAATGTAATTCATGGCATCCAAAATGGATGTGTTATGAGGAAAAGACTGGCTGGGCCTGCATCTGACATCTGGATCCAGCTGCACATAAAATCTCTGTGACTAACACAGCCTGCTGATTTTGTTAAAGATCATAACAGGGTTGCCAACTTTGGGACTTAGGCTAGAGCAGGGGTCTCAAACTCAATTTACCTAGGGGCCGCTGGAGGTAGAGTCCGGGTGAGGCTGGGCCGCATCAAGTGTGTGTGTGTCCCGCTGGACACACACACACACACACACACACACACACACACACACACACACACACACACACACACACACACACACACACA
>JAOPJL010000034.1:15793660-15806280 GCA_027123545.1 Trisopterus esmarkii | reverse complement strand
CTCGCGAACTTTTCCCTTACGGCAACTCACGAGGGACACAGTCTGTTACACCTACATTGCGGCTGCGCAGTTTTTTGTGTTTTAATAAAACACATCCAATACCACTGAATGTCCAGCTGGTGTCTCCACTGAGGCGGTAGTAACTATACTAACGACGCTCGTAGCGCTCTACGAGTACCCCTGGAGGCGTCGTTAGCAACGAGGGTTTTCACGACGCTCGTTAGCAACGATGCTTTCGGGAAACGAGGTGAAAACTCAACGACGCTCGTACGATGGACTTCACGATCCACGTAGGCTAACGATGCTTTCGGGCAACGGGGCCCTGGTCCTTTTCCATGTGTTTTGGTGTTGTATTAGGACTCTTTTCCTTGGCACTTTCAAATGTCAGGGGTGCAAATGTGCCACTTTTTGGCGAAATTCACAGTTTTTACCTCAACTAGGGCATCCTCGTGAATTGTGTAGATCTGCAAAAAGAAAATTGTTGGGTGTAGGGCTTATCAACGAGTACTAGCAAATGAGAGTAGGGCAGGTCATGATTTCACCCTCTTCGTGTTTAGTTTGCGTGTGTCTCAACAGATGGGTGCGCACACACACACGCGCGCCAAGCATCACCCGCATTCATTCATTCTTTTAAACACTCACTCGCGTTAAAACTCACGATTCTGTCAAGAAAATATGTGTTCGCTGTACAGTGTTTGCAGATGCATTGATTTAAATGTACAATTTACCGCTGTATCAGCTTTTACACAAGGGGTGCAAACGTGCCACTTTTTGGCAAAATTCACCGTTTTTACCTCAACTAGGGCATCCTCGTGAATTGTGTAGATCTGCAAAAAGAAAATTGTTGGGTGTGGGGGTTCACGTCTCATCCAAGTTATCAACGAGTACTAGCAAATGAGAGTAGGGCTGGTCATGATTTCACCCTCTGTCTGCTAAACTCTGCTGCTGCTTATGGCGTGTTGGGTATGAATAGGTGTAGCACAGTTCGCGTTTCCACCGGCAAAAGTGGGCAGGGTCTGGACTTAGCCGTGATTAGCCATACTTCTCTCTCAGTACTCCTCCGTTGGGGTACCAAGACGTCCGAAAGGGTGTCAGCAAGTTCAAACTACACACGTTGTCCGTTGATTGGTCGACAGAATCGTCACTTGCGTGCAACAGGGGGATAATAAACTAACAGTACCCGCGAGGAATTTCAATAAACGGCGAAAGCTTTGTTTATTCAAGAATATGTTGAGAAAAAGTTCTTGGACGTCCTACATTCTTGCTCTGTGTTTATTGCATCGCTTTGCATCACTGTGATAGGCTGCTATGAACTCATGATGCTTACGTAGCTGCCGCGGCTTTAAGCCATCCAGCTTAAACCCCGCCTTACCATGAGGGTAGGGTACTGTCGGCGGTGGAAGCAAGCCTTAACTGATATAGACCGTCTCGTGCCACTCGTTTGATAGAGCAAACTGCATCTCCACTTCCAGGCAGCATGCAAACACTGTAAGCAGCCTGTTTTATATAAGTAATTATTTGGGTGACAAGGTAAGCTTTAACGTCAACTTTAAGAGCCGGTGAATCTACGGTTTTATCTGGAATTCCAACACATTTCAAAATGTATTTTTCGATTGAGAGTTAGAGGAAAGAGGGGTGTGTTATTGCCATGGTTACAACCCACAAAAACGTTTATACTTTTATAGTACCGTTGTGTATGAGCATTATAAGCCTAATCCTCACTTGGACGCTGGTATTAAATTGCTGCTCAGACGGAGCTTTACCATCCACATACACACCGTATCGAGGGGGTGGGTTAAATAATCGATTCTTCGATGCATAGCGATTCTCTCTAGGACGAATCCGTCTTGATGACTTTTTTAATTTTTAATTTTTAATTTGTTCGCCTGCTGCCACATTCTGCACGCCTGCTGCAGTGCGCTACAGAAAACTCTCCTTTCTGCCTGACAGGTTTGTGCCGAAAATGGAATTCCCGTCTGAAATCTCACACCCTCCGCATGAACACGCTTGCACTTATTTCGTCTGTGCTTTCTAGGGTCACATCATGCATACATGTATAACTTTGTCAGAAGAAGAAATCTTACGTATCGCTTTCTGTGATAAGTTGCTCATCTTGTGGCGATATGATATAACACTGCTATAACGCAGAGAGGGGTGTGATTTCAGACGGGGATTCCATTTTCGGCACAACACCGCAGGAAGACGCGCAGGAAGATGTTTTCGGCAGGGAATTCTAGAGATACTATGTTACACAGGCTCTGTATTCTGCAGACCACTCTAGAACTTGTTTTAAGTTTGTATATAAACAATTCGCGCATGTGTTTGCTGCGCCTGCGCATGTGCAGTGGCGAGGGAAGTAGGGCTGCGGGCAGGTCCTGTAGCACACCCTGGTGGCGAAGCTTTAAAACTGTTGACAATAAAATTATAGCTTATAAATATCTCTGGTTGTTGCTGTTCCAGGACATTTTGTATGTCATATTTGGGGTGTGGAATGAAGAAAGGCATCATTTTTGTAATTTTTAAATTGTTGAATTTATCTTCAATGTGTATTGGCCAATCAGATTTGTCTTGACGCGATTGCGATTCAGCCTATGCGTGTCTTTAATGACATAGAAAATAAAGATTAGAGAGAAAAGAATGAATCGGTATATTTTTTACATACTTCCATAGTGTGTTGTAAATGGAATGCAAGTTGCATTGATAATTCCATTGTTCATAGAAAGTCATATTTGTGACAAAAGCTTTTTCTCTAATAAAATATTAGATAAGGTAATTCATCTGTTGATTCTGTTTAATGATCATCACAAAAATAGGAAGTGATTAGCAAACTCTGAGTAGCAAACTCAGATGTATAATATATATTTTTGAAAATCACGCTTGGAAATGTAGGTATAATAAATTATTGCATCAATAATTGTTTTAGAATCGAATTGTTGACCTCTGAATTGGAATCGTGAGGTGCCAAGAGATTCAAACCCTGTTATACTATAATTGTCTGAAAAGCTAATTTCTCTTGGAGACAGCAGTCCATCGCTGGCCTGACAGAGCTCCACACTCCATCACACGGTACCCTTACCCTTGTAGAAAGGGGCTTGGGCACCGTGCATAACTCATTTTCTTTCTGGCAATTTTGTTTTTCACCTTTTGTGGGCCATCACTAGTTTGCACCCCTGAAATGTGGTTATTGATATAAGAGGTGGACTTGAATATGAATGAAATGAGCAGGAGAATGTGCTCATGGAGGCTGATTTAGACAAGAGGAGATCTCTTAGATTCTCATCTCATTATTCCCACCATCCCTTTCCTCTCTGTGTGGAGGGGTGGGTGTAATGAGGCCTCTCCCACCATCTTGGTCTTGCTGTAATGTTAATCTATCTTTTCTCTCTTCACACTCTCTTCTGTAGCTGCGTGAAAATGCTCAACCTGTGGTGAGTCCCTCTCTGCTAGTGCACATCAGACTCATGGGGCAGGGAGTGGACCGGCCAAAACTGGGCTCCAGGGACTGTAGTAGTACTGCTATATTTTAAAAGGATCCTCATCTTAGAATGGATAATAGTAATTTTTGTATTATTTTTTTCTTGGTTCTAATTTAAACAGATTTAATTATATATGTATATTTTTTATATAAATGGGGAGGGCTGTGTTGTGGGAAGTGTTGTGACCATAAAGGTCATAAACACTACAAAAGAAAATTATTGTAAAGGACAGTTTGTTGCGGTGAGCATAGGACCCACATGGGAGCATACATCAATGGACAGCAGCTACTACGCATTGCATGTTGAGCCATTTTTATTTAAGGCCTAGCTTCTGGACACATTAATAAACCATGTGGTTATGCAACAATAAATAGTGTGCATCACCTTGCATGTTTATGGCAGTGTGCCATGGTGCTTTGCTCTTTATTAATAATCAAGCCTCCGCTTAGCAAGTCCTTGTCCTATGTCTTGGTCTTCAGACGTTTGTTTCTTTTTTTTCTTGTAGCTGCGCCATTTATTTACACCATGGTAGCCACCTTCTCCTTTTCCCCCTCCATCCAGTGCCATGCCTGTCCTTGGAGGCTCAATAACGGCACAAACATGCAGCCCATTGCAAAATGTTCAGCAATGTATGCTCTCACACGAGTTGTCATGATCCCGTCTTCATTGATATTTTGGGATTGTTTTTAAAATGTAACATACAATTGAATTGACAGTTATTCTAGTCATTGGTGAGTGGTTGGAGGGTGGTTGTGTGTTCGTTCTGTCTTTTTTTATTTATTTACGTTTCCTCCCTCCTATCCCCTGCAGGTGCTGCTGCTTCTTCAAGCGGAAACGGAAGAAGAACACCCCGCGACATAAATGATGGTCTGCCGGCCTGAAACACTCAGCGTGCCTGGCTCGTCCTTCACAAGTTCTTGAGATCCAAGTGAATGGATAAGGGAGAGAGAGCTGAAATCGCATTTATTTCCCCAGGAGGGACCAATCAAAGTGTGTGTGTGTCCTTCTGATGGGAGGCATTGTTTTGGAGAGGGTCGTTTGTGTGTTTGTGTCGTCAACTGGCCAGAATGGATTTTTTTATTTGTATAGTGATTATCTGGAGGAAAAGAGAACTTCTTCTCTCTGAGATGCACTTTCCTAGCGTGTGTATAGCGTGGACTCCATCTCCTCTCCCAGTTGGCTCCTGTGAAGTTGCAATGGATGGAAGTGTCTCTTTCTGCTGGGATCTCCCCGCCTCCTTCTCGCTCTACCTGTTGCATTCTGTGATTTACACAGTCCTTTCTTGCACTCATGAAACAACGTTCATTTTGTGTTGCCCTTAGCTGCACTCAACCCGGCCATTGTTTGTTTTTTTGTTTGGCAGAACATAACTTTTGTCATTCCTGGCACGGAACTGAATGTAATCGTAAAAAACACCAGTGGAACCCATGAGTGTCACTGCTGCATTGTCCCCCCAGTGGTGGTGTACTGTGGAACCCTGTAGAACACTCCCATTGTGACACTCCTGAGGGGAAGGCAGAGGGCCGTACCTTGGCCCTGGACTGGTGGCAGAGCACTGTGCTCTCCAGTGAACCGGTTGGGATACACATGGCTTGCTTTCAACACTCCTCCCAAAACCAAAAGAAAAAGTCTAGTCACTTAACAAAAACCGCTAGTTGTTTTTTGAATATTTTTTGCCTCGTTTTAATCTTGTTTGCTTTGTGATTTATGATAAACTGGACGCTGTAGGGTGGCTGGATTAACAAATATAATTGTATTTATGCTAATGTATGTCTTGATTGCCACCTTTTTTCGAACCATTCTTAAACATACACATTAAATGTACAGACATAAAAGTGTAAAAAGAAGTGCATGGGAATATGAACAGTGTCCGATAGAGACGAAAAACCGACCAATCTAATGTCAGTGGAAAAAATAGATGGACATGGATGAGTGTGAGAGAGGCAATGTTTTTGATCCTCAACCGAACTGGACTTTGAACATCTCAACGCCGGTAGACGCTGAAGTGGGAAAGATGCTTTGGGTCCAACAAGAGACATTGGTGTGATGTGCTTTCTGTCACCGCCTCTTTACGCTACTGTCCAATGCCTTAAACACACAAACACACAGACACGACAGACGGAGAGAGAGTAGAGGGACAACGTGACCGGCTGAGGGACTCGCTGTTGGACCTGCAGTTTGAACCCCTTGTTTAAGAGCCTCATGGTCACTATAGAAGTATAGAGCAGTCAGAGTGGCTCGCCAGTGACAGTCGGCAGGGCCAAGTGTAATGATGCCAAATGGAATGTTGTTTTAACCCAGAAACACTGTTGTACAGAGGATGCTGGGCCCTGTGTCCAGTGCAGCAATGTTATATGTTTTGGACCACCACCAGTCAAACGCTGGTAATTTTCCTTGACGTTAAAAAACAAACAAAAGGGGAAAGCCCCCCAGGGGTCATTATAAGGGAGAGTGTTGACCACCTTGGAGGAATACCTGTTAGCCATTTTAATATAATTCTTACCGTTTTATCTTCAATGTAAAGTGTCATGGAAGGCTGCCTTGAAACACTATAACAATGTCACCTTGCCTATCCTCTTGACACTTTCCCAGAGTCCATTTGAACGTTTTAATTGTATTTTCTTTACTTGCTAATGTGAACTTTCAGATGCACATTTTATTTTCCTTTCCAAATGATCCATGTTTTTTATGTAGGGGAAAGGGGGAGGAAGAACCATTAAACATGGCTGCACTACATTTATTAATAATGGCCACTTTCACTATAGAACCATCCCCTATATGGGTTAATTATTTTGGTTGCCATATTTCTCTCCGTACTCTTGCACCCATGCACATCAACTTACTATGTGCAAGGTTCACAGTGAGCAGCCGCAGCCATTAGCGGTGCATTCTCATCCTCACACATGTTTGATGTGAACTCTGGATGGTGCAATCTGTCCCTCGGAGTCAGAATGGATCTCATTTTTGTAACGTGTATATTAACACTGTAAAGCTCTGGGTCTGGCGTTACTTGTTTCACTCCCTCTGGGGGTGAGGTCTAAGTTATTGTGTTATTTGAAATTACTTGAATATCTTATGAGAGTTTGTTTGGAATCAGAATGGTGAATCAAATGAAAGCATTGGTAGGGATTGGAGGAATAGGCTATTTGAACGGCAGGTATTCATTCCTTGGTGCCTCTTAACTGTTAGGTGACAGGTGACGATGTTTACATAGTCTCACCTTTAGGATCCTGTGTAAGAGGGGTGATTGAGTTGAATGAACCGTATCCCTTTTTATTTTATTTTTTGTTGCAGTGCTGGCTTTAGTTGCAAACCTGTAATATATGATGGTGGTTTCTGGATGGGTCAAACCCTTTTTTCATCACAGCAAAATGCCTCAATGTGTCAAGCAAGCGAAGATAAAGGTCCTATACATCATATTTAACAGTGACATTTTCCCATTCAAAGCCCCTGTACACAGTTATTTTTTTGGTTGGTTTATCATATTCTTGTAAAGAGATGAATATCCAGACGATAGCCTTCAGCGTTTCTTTGATCTCCCATAATGCCATGCGCATTAAGACTACTAAGCCCATGCCTTTTTACCTGTGCCAGGAAAATATGAAGTTGAATGTTTTTTCTTTTTTCTTTATAATCACTGCATTCCACATTGTCCTATTTTTCTGTTTTAAAATGCATACAATAAAGTGATTTTAAATGTTCCCAACTGTGTAACATGCTAAAGGATTAAATAAGGTCAGAAGAAATTGCCTTTTTATCCAACGATTTCCGCTTGATACCCATTTCTTAATGTAACACCAAAGCAACTCCACTTTAAGGAGTTCGGCTGTTGCTTTGCAACCAGGATCTCCCGACTTAAAAACCGTACATAGTTTATTTCTTGACTAACTTGACTGGCTGCTATGGTAGGTATAAGGCTACTATAATGATGTGTATTAACACTTTTCTTGCAGCGTCATCCAGACTGACTACTCGGCATAATTTGTATCTGCATGGCTTTTCTGTGGGACTTGCCTCTACAGTGAACTTGAATAAATAATTAGGGGTATTGGTTAGATCCGCTAAGTGCAAGGGATTTCTGCCCTTTTATGTAAATTAACTTAACGTCGTCTTCACGGCCCACACTGCACATCAGGTCCCGCTCATTTAATATTGTAGCTTACTCTAATTGAAGTTTGTCTTTCTGTGCTCGTCGTTTAAGCTTCACTTTGGTTTTGCGCAACCCACCTTTCCACGTTTGTCATGAGGGTGTTGTGTAGACCAGAAGAGAGTGGTGCCATGGTCACAGTGGTTTGCGGTCTCTTTGGGCTTCTGCACTACTGTGCTCTGTTGCTGTACTGTAGAGCCGTCCTGTATCTTTTTGGATGGAATGTTAAGGGAGATTACTACAATATTGTGATTTATTTGAAAATCTGTAACATTGTACAGGGTTTACTGTTGTAGCCTTTTATTTTTTGTAGAATTCCAGCATATAAATTGTGTTCTTCTTTGGCCCTCCTCCTTCGTCTTTAAAACTGTAGTTTATCCCAACCCTCCCTGACAGATTTTTCCAAAGCTGCGATTTTAGTGTAAATAAATAGTGTTCAAATATGAATGTCACCTCAAAAATGTGTCCGAATGAGTTCTAGAATGAAGAACCTAATTTTATTTGAATTATGGTTTCATTTGCAGGAATGTTAAAACGGTTCTTATCTAATATGCCTATTTTCTTCCTTTTTGGATTCGGTCAATAATGGACCTTAATCACTTTTTAGCCGCTTAAAATATGGGGGAACTCAATTGGACCCTTTTTTATGTAAAATAAAAATATCTCCAGTTTTATGGCTTTGCCTTAATTCGATTTATATTTGCGATTACGGTAAGATGTTGCTATATAATAAGCTTATTTTCGTTATCGTTCGTCTGTTTCCATTAAAACCCATATCTACAAATGTAAACCAGTCAAAGACACATTGATAGCCTATGTACAATGTCTATTGGGAAAAATGAATTGACATATTTGCATTAGGCCTACTTACAGTAAACCGTGGCTGTATGGCATGCAGACATCCACCACTAGACAGTGCTGTTGTATTTGGTGACGTGCCTCATTTCCAGCTATAAACTTCCGGTAATAACTTCCCGTGTTCTCTTTCACCAGTCCGATTCAACATGGTGGGTCTCTTTTCAATATCTCCACTTTACAATCCTTTTCAATCCTCATCTTTCCTCGCTTAAACAAACGTATACACTCAATAAACTAAACAAAAAATATTTTTACAATCAAGAATCGGCATTAGTGATATTTCTATCCTTTAACAGTCTTGTGAAAACCTAACGTTTAGTTCCGTGAGCAGTGGGATTGGGCTAGCAAACAGTCAAGCAATGCGCTGGAGCGCTAACATTTAAGCTAGTGATCGTGGGGTTCAGATTGTCCTTACGTCAAGTACATTGTAACGGAACCTTCTGCAGGGTGATTCGATTTACTAAAAAAACTGTTCAATTCAAATGTTCCATATTTGTAATCGGTAGTTTTCTATACGTCTCTACATTGCACCAAGGTGTAACGTACCCAGACAAAGTCTAGTGAAAATAACCAAACATTACTAACACGAATAATGCTTTTATTGTGGCCAGCAATGTACTTGGAACGCATGTTTTCACATCGGTGATGTCCTCACTAGGGCCGAGTCAGGACCAAGACCGTGAAGAAGGCCGCCAGGGTTATCATTGAGAAGTACTACACCCGGCTGGGCAATGACTTCCACACCAACAAAAGGGTCTGCGAGGAAATCGCCATCATCCCCAGCAAGCCTCTACGCAACAAAATTGCTGGGTAAATTGGCACCGTCTTCGTTTTTAATTTCTTTGTCTCAGATGTGTGCCTGTCCTGTGTTTTGCTGTTAGTTATCGACTGTCGATTACTAACCAGGGACAGGTCCTTTACGTGGTCTTTTTTAGTGTTGCATGGAAAAGGGATGTTTAATTTACTCAATATATTAACTCATTATATACAGGGTAGTAACTTGTTCTATCATACTTCCTTCAAATAACTTTGTAATCTAGTTTGTTTTGCCTGCTGCCTTGTTACCTTTTAACCTGTTTGGAAGTGGCTAGTCTTACTACATATGCCACCTTGGTTCTGACTTCCTTGCAGGGTTTCCGAAGGTCTTTAAAGTCTAAAAACAATTCATGTGAATTGAAGGCCTTGAATGTCTTGAATACAATTCTGATGGATCTTAAAAATGTATTGGGATTATTGAACCAATAACTAATGCAAGCTGCGCAACCTGGTAAAAATGTATCTTGAGCTAATGAGCTTGAGCAGCTAATGTCTCAGTGCTAGTGGTGTCTCCTCGAAAAATAGCTACTTGCTTCTGTTAATGTTAATTTAATCTACTATGGGTAGATGCATCATCAAGATGTGGCTCGAGAACAGCACTACACTTAGTGCACGAAAACGCTCAAATTAGGAAATTCAGGTGTAAATGGCTTGAGTCGCGTGGGATGTCAGTAAAACATTATACCGCAGTAACAATCCACTGAAAAACACCTGCCTTCAGCCAATATTTTTCAGTATTCAAATCGGGAGCATCAAAGTCTGGTCCCAGCACGACCCACACTGCCCTAACACTGACTCCTGCAACTCTGTAGTGGTTGCCACGCTATCTGGTTCCTGATTGCGTGTATGGCAAGCATAACTCAGATGTGGAAATTCCATAAACCTACCGCAGTTAGTATGTTATCGCATCTCGTGACTGTTTTAAATTGGTATGTTTTACAGAGTACTTCATTAAATGCACCTATAACACTTGATTATATGACTATTTGTAATCTTACTTAAAAAATAACTTGTGTTTGGGACTCCTGCAGGTGGGTCTACACCAGACTACCTTAATGCACCTGATTTGTGTAATGACAATAACATGCATTACTATTGTGGGAACATTTGGACTGGGGCTGGTTTAAGAAATATAGTTACCCGTTTTCAAAGTCTAAAACTTTACTATTTTACCAGTATGGTGGTGTAATGGGTGGATAATAGTCTTGGCTTAAATTTTACTTGCAGAAACCCAGTCCTTGGTTGTGCTAAGAACTCCTGGATTCAAGCTCCAATGTGTCAATCTTTTCCCCCAGCTTTGTGACCCATTTGATGAAACGTATCCAGAGGGGCCCGGTCAGAGGAATCTCCATCAAGCTGCAGGAAGATGAGAGGGAAAGAAGGGACAACTACGTCCCAGAGGTCAGTACAGACTACTGCCTTGGCTCTTGCTGCTGCCCCTTGGAGATATGTATTGGTACCAGTAATGTAGTCCAGTTTAAAGGACCTGAATGAAGACATTGGGTAGTAATATTATAATCTGTTCTAAGATTTTGTTTACAATATGTGCCAGGGATTACACGTTAATCACTTTGCAATGTCATGTTTTGGCAGAAGAGTACTTTAACAATCGCTTTTCAATTTGGAAGAAAAAAATCAAAATGGCCATACGAATGATATGATATAACTTGGAAAGTAACATTTTTATTACTGGAAAATTGCACTCAATTGTTTGATCTTTCACTCTATCCAAATGGCAGGTTTAATGGGTTGAACCAGCCTCTGATCCTTTAAAGTTGTTGCTGAATACAATCCGTAATAGATAATGATAATTAAAAAAGAAAAAGGCTACTTGATAAGACATGGAAAGATTTTTGTATTTTAATTTCAATTTATATAGCGCTTTTCTGGGTCACTCAAAGACCCTTTGCAGTTGAGGGGGACCTCACTAACCACCCCTGATTTTGTACGATAAGAATTACATACTTCGGTTTGTTTGTCTTCTACCCCATCGTCGTTGTTTCACTGTACTGATTCAGTCCAATATAAGAACCCGTCTTTCTCCTGTCTTCAGAAATGCAGTCTTTGATGCATTAATGCTTCATTATTTGAGTTTAAGCAAAAGGTTACTGATGCTGAACATGCAGTTTTATTTCATGTGCGTTGCCCAAGCTATCTGTGGTTGTGTTCCCTAGGTTTCCGCTCTGGACCAGGAGCTCATTGAGGTCGATCCTGACACCAAGGAGATGCTCAAGATGCTGGTGAGTCTCAAACATGTAGAGATAACGGTTTGGTGGTGCTCATACTGCCTCTTAAGAATGTCCTTTCCTACTCCAAACCAATAGCACTAATGGACTGTATAAGCTTTGCCTGAGTAATGTTTGATATTAATCAGTGCACATAGAGAAGGCTAAGCAATGCTGAATATTAAGACCATTCATATGTATGGGGAACCATGATCTGCAGGTAATGTAAATAAAACGTATATGTTTCAGGATTTCGGTGGTCTTTCCAATCTTCAAGTTACCCAGCCAACTGTTGGAATGAACTTCAAAACGCCACGAGGAGTCTAGAAATCGTACCATATTCCTTCAAATAAAGACAAATGAAAAACCTCTTGCTATTCTATGGTCTGCTCTTGCAATAAAGGACTGTTATAAATTGATACGTTTTCCATTCAATAGAACTTTGAATCAATTGGATCTAAAAACGTAAACCCATCAGTGCATTGCAAAACGAGGTAGCCTCTTCCCAGGCTTTCTTGCCTTACAACAGGAGTATGGCTTTATTCCCAAGAAGCATGCCAATGCTGGTAATCAGGGTTATTGTGCCCCAGGGTAGGAAATGATACCATTTGTATTGGGAGTTTGTTCGAAACAGTCAGCTATTTAATGCTTTGCACCTCTGAATGAATGAATCATAATTTTACCCAGCTTTTAGGTAGTGACCATCAAATATTTAACCCTTAAAACTTGGACTTGATAGCTTGTTCGCTCTCAGCTAACCAATAGATGTACAGGTGTGGCTCAATGAATTGGAATATTGTGGAAACGTTTATTTTCATTAATTCAATTAAAAGCGGCTCATAGATTTCTTCTGCCAATGTGAAATATTTCAGCCATTCTATTAATCTAGATGATTATGGCTTACAGCTCATTAAAACACAAAATTCTGTAACTCAGAAAATTTAGATATTACTCAAGACCAGTAAAGATGTGCACTAAGTAGTTGGTTGGCCCTCCTTTTGCATGAACCACATGTAAACAGGTTTATTCGATCTGCTTCGCCAAAAGGATCGTCTCAGGATCGGATTAGCGAAGTCGATAAGATAGCTGGGCTATCTT
>JAOPJL010000034.1:15777012-15793560 GCA_027123545.1 Trisopterus esmarkii | reverse complement strand
CTTACGGTCAAAATAGCTGCCCGACCCCATGGCCAATATGGCTGCCGAGTGAAGTGACTTGCCTTAAAAGGACTTTGCTATATCTGCCAACTATGAATCAATTATTATTAATACGAAATAAATCAACAAAAATGCGTCTGAAAGTCAATTCTTTGGGCTAGGCTTGTTATTGGTTATTAAAAATTAAGCCCTCCTCCAAGTCAGGGGCGCCGGCCACGTTGAAGTCAATGTAAGCTTGGAAACATTTTGCTGTCAATCAAACAGAGACGGCTTTTCATTGGCGCAAGGAAGTTCACCCTCAGGTCACACCAGTGTGTGCCCCAGGCCAATGATATGGCTTTTCTGGGTTTTTTTATCACCACATCATTGGACAATTCAGCGAATCAATCAAATAGGCTAACTCCCTCAGCAGCATTCGCGCAACACATGTAGAGAAGAGATAGATCGCTAACTAGCAGAGAGTTGGAGAAGCACTTTTCACCCATTTCAGTGGAGGAATTTGACTCCCCAAACAATGTTATACTTAAAAGGAGCAAGTAAGTTAAATATTAATTTAGACTTCGGCCTGTAGCATATAAACAAAATGAAGCAACTGTCCCATATTTCCAACTGCATTTGAAATAAACATTGAGACATGCAAAAAATGGATGCTATAGGACAGTGGTCATGATTTGCCTCAATATCAGAATAACAACAAAGGGTCAAATAGCAATGGCTGGTGGAATGGCCATAAAGTAGGTCTTTATATGCAGTGTAAGCTTGTCCAGGCCTTGCAAGTCAGGATATAGGCTATGAATCTGAATGAATAGTAAGTAGGTAATAGGTAGTGGCCATCCCCAAAATGCACCCGAATATATGAAATTAAATCTATCAAATTCAAAGTTTTCTGGAGGTGGGGTCCATTACTGCACCCCTCACATTTTTTACCACCAGCCGCCACTGCACTGAAGAGCAATGGTTGAAAACATTTGGGATAAAATAAGTCCAGTCGTTTTTACATATTTGAATGCCGAAGTCTTACATATATTCTGGTTTGATTTTGTCGCTCAGTCGGCTGCAGGTGCAGGGTGATTTTCACCTAAATTATTCGATGGCCCCTGATTGGTTTCAGTTTTTTGCCACCCTTGCAAAGGCCGCTCTATGCAATTGTCTGATGTTGCGCTTGTATTGTGTCGATGAAACGATAAAGCTCACCCTTGTATTGCCTATTTTGTTCTATAATATTGCCTTACATAAAATCTGATTTAGTTGTTTAAGGCGCAGTTAATAGGCCTATACAGTATTTCAGACACAATGATATCCACATGATTATTCAATGATTATAATACTATTATTTATAGTACTCAGTTTGACGTTCAATATTCCCCCTGTTAAACTTCCTAATCGCAATAGGTCATCGAGATCGACATCGAGATTTATTTCATATAAGTCCTGTTTACACATGCAAACCGATATTTCACAGTGCCACACGATGTCCTTAGGAATAAAACGCGTTGAAAATCGAATCAGCGATCTAATATTGGGAAATATACGTCTTTACACTATTCTGAAGAAAAACTGTTGTATTTCAATGAGCTATTTTGTTTCGCAAGACAATATTGTTAAACTAACATCACCGCAGTGCGCTTCTATTTAACATTCACTACCGGTTTTAATTAGGCTTATATTATAAAAGGAACGAACACTGAATAAAGAATCAAGCTCAATCAAGCTGTGAACTCCAGACATACTCTTGGTGCATGGCAGTGTGTTGTATTTTTATATGTCTATATTAGCCTACTACGATTCGAATGACAACCAGGGCTGACGTCACTACGGACCCCTTGAGGGCGTGACGGGTTCACTTTTCCCGAGCTTGGAGGAGGTCCATCTCGGGCGTGGTACGTAGTGGAAACGCATAGCAGCGTGACACGGTACGGTTGCGAACAGAAAAAAGGAACAAAGGAAAATCGCCATATATGGATGCACCAGTGCGCGAATCTGTGCCACCGTGGCTGGCTGGACCATCTGTCACACTGAGAAATGCTGCGGGTGCGGATGGTATCTTTAGGGCCCTGAATAAAAAAGCACAAGCCCACATGTTTTTGGCACACATGTTTTTTTTTCAAATAAATAAGAATAAGAATTTATAAGAATACAAAGGCAGGCAGGTGTCCGCCCACTCACGGCTAGAGTGCAGAGATATTGTACCCAAAAAAAAAATCGTAATTTTCTTTTTCTATAAAAAAAAAGTAATATGTCATATATTATAAGAACACCGGAAAAACACCTATTTGTCAAAGGCTAACTAGTCAAGCTGAAAAAATTGTTCCCCCCTCTTATCACAGAGGGCTCATTCGCAATCAGGGGTCCCTGCATGTAAATCCCGGCTTCAGTGTTCAAACTCTGCCAACACTGGCACACTGTCAAACAGTGTCTATAAGGTGTCAAGCCTGTGCTGTCGCCCCCAAGAAGATTTGCTATAACAAGGTAGGACTGGTCGATGGTGGATCAGAGAATCACATAAATCCAAAATGTTCACAGCTCTGAAGCGCAGGGACATCATGGGAGAGGTCCAACACAGACCATGCGGGCCCATGGGCCAGCATCATGATGACCGACTTGACACATGGCCGGATCTCAGAGCAGAGGAAGCCTGGAGACTCTTAGAAGTTTCAAGAATTGCATAGGTCTCCCTGGCATAGCAGCAAAGGATGTGGTGGGAAAACATTGAGTGGAGGAGCATCAGCTGGAAGAACAAAGGAAATTTAATTAGCCCTACTTCGTCACCAAGAAATCCACCATCAGTGGTTCAGATCATAAATGTGCCCTGTGCCCAACTCAAGCACATATTTGCAAGCTGTTAAACCATCTACACACAATTCTGATACACCTGGCACCACAACTAGGCTTGCCTGATATGCTGAGGGTCAATCCCAAAGACCTTTCATGGACCCCAAGATGGCTTGGGGTAGACTAAAGGTGGTGATGCTTGGTAGTCAATCAATTTTATAGTGCCGATTCACCATGGAGCTTGGCACCAATGTTCTTCAGAATTAGAAAGAATACATTGGATAAAAAAATAAAGCTAATTAAAATTAAAATTAATTTAAAAATCATCTTAAAGGAGACCAGCATCAAGAGTGTAGAGGGTGTATATGATATAATTAGCTCCGCTAAGCAATTGGGTGCAAGTCCATGCAAGGCCTTAGAACTTTTACCGTTAAAATAATCAACATATCTATAAGGGATCTCCTGGAGAAGTCATCCATCTATGGGAACTATAGGATGAATAAACCTGACCTGAATTATTAGTCCTGTGATACTAGTTTTTAAATTATATATCTGGAGACACAGTTGTCACAATCACCATCTTAAAAGAGCGCAAGTGACTGCATTATTTCAGACTCAAGGCTTGAATGATTAAAAAGGTGCCCTTAAAATTTGAGTTTATGAAACGTAAAATACCACCTAAAACCCAGAATCCAGAGGGTGGTTAATGTCATCACAAGAGTACTGTGCCAAAGCTGCCAACAAGCAATGGTTAATCAAAATAGTGGTACTGAAATCTGGTCTGACCTATGGAATTTCTTTCTTGGTCTTTTTTTATTTTTTTTTAACAAAGGCTCACATTGTACCCATAAGCTCACTAGTGCCATGTAGATTGTATAATGCACACTTAATACTTTGCCTCTCCACAACAGGGACCCTTAATACTCACTTTTACAAGTCAATTGTTGCTGTGAGTGATTCCAAAAAGCTGCTAAAAATCAAACCCAGTTGATATGACTTCACGTGAACTTCTTTTGAATAGGTCAAGTTTAGACCTTATCATTTTGTAATTCCAAGCTGCATTTTAAGTTTTGGGGAAGGTGGCTGAATGCTTTGCTCAGCTTTCTTCGAGTCTGTAAAGTTATTGTCACCAATGCACAAAAACATAAAATTAAAGACCAGTGAAAGTTATACAATGCAAATTCAATAAGACTGTAGAAGCGGAGTGTAATGCTTAAACACCTTTATTGTGCCCATTCAGAACATACTCCACACAACTATAAGTAGCGGTGAACTTGGCAGACCACAATGAGGTAGACTTTCAAAATACGCTAAAAAGCAACTGGGCTTTAGACAACTAGCTCAGCATGTCAAACCGAATAAAGAAAATACTTTGTCTTTGGCACACAGCTCATTATGAATTTACATCCAAATGGAACAAGTGGGTGGTTATGAAAGTACAGGGTTGATGAGTCATAGTAAGGTCTACTCAAGCCATAGGTACACTTAAGCAAAGTGGAAGTTCTTACAATCAACAGGAAACAAACAGCCACTGGAATCTAGGCGTCTGCCCAAGACTGCCAGTCCCTCTGCTGATGTACAAAAAGTGATTAAAAACCACTGCGACCCCTCCTAAAGTGCAAATTAAAGTAAGATCCAAAGCAGATTATTATTTTTTTAAAATGATGGAACCCCAGTTGAAGTTTTTCCAGCAAATGTTACACTACTCTAGTAGACTTCTGGCTTAATTACCTCAACCAACACATCAGGGGTCAAGAACTACTTCAACATGTTCATTAAGGAGAACTATGGAGAGAAAGGCTATGAAAACCACCAACTGCCAGAGAAATGCACGGGTGGAGAAAACTGAAAAGGGAAAAATTAAAAAGCCGCCTGGTAGAATTCTGTTCAAAATTTCCATGTCATGACTTAAAACCGTTTGTGTACAAATTAGTAAAAAACTGCGTAAAAATGTCTGAAATGCGACTGGTTAAATGAAGCCCAACTCATCTCCCAAAGTAAAAAACACCAGTTGGCTTGCGTAGGAAAAACAGCTACCAACTGGGGGTGAAAAAAAAAAAAAAAAAAAAAAAAAAAAAAAAAAAAAAGTAAAGGCACTGTATGGCATCTGCCAATGAGACTTGCGCGATCGCTCTTCAATATGCAATGCACATGTAAATTAAGAAAAAAAAAAATGCCATTTAGTCTTCTGAACCATGGGCTGGTTCCCATTTTCTGCCTGGCCACAAGTCTGGGAAACTGCATAAGAGTGAAGGTCACTGTGCAACTGTGAACAAGTAAAGAGCAAAAATTTAGCAAGTGCAATAGTGAACATTTCCAGTGTTTTCCCCAGTGTCTGGTGGGAGTGCCGTGGTGCCCTCACAGCGTGAAGGGGTCTGGCACTCGTGCTCTGCTTGGCAGGCAGCTTCACCCTTGGTGCGGGGCCACGACTCTGGGCCCCCTTCTGCACTCATGGGACCGTATCGCCTAGCTAGAGTCCCTGTTCTTCTGGTTTCGCATTAGGGGCCGGTGGTTACTCAGGATGTCCATGGAGTGCTGCCAGTGCCAGCAGGCACGACAGTAGTACTTGAAGCAGGCCTAAATACACCAACACACGAGGATAAGGGATGAGCAATATTTCAACATGCAATAGACATAGGTGTCCCATAACATAACAGGGATAATGGTGTTCTAGTTAACCATAGTAGACTGATAAGGTCAGAAGTTTAGCCTACTACCAATCCCCTGGTAGATAAAAGTATCAATTTCATTATAATGAAGATTCATTCTCACTGACCTGGTCTCTGCAGAAGAACGGACCGGCCTGGCGACTGCACACCTGACACATTGAATCTTCCAGGTAGGGGTCGATCTGGACCTGGCCAAGACACAATGGCAGCAATGATAGAGTACAAGTTCAAATTACTTCCCTGCACAACAGTCGAAAGATTCTAGCTTACCTTCTTGGTGAATTTGGGTGTTTTTATTTCAACAAATGCAGCGCATACAGCTTTGAGATAACTGCGTTGGTTGTTAAATGTGACACGCCCAGAGCCTGTCAAAGAGTAATGGGGTTCAAATTAAACAGTTTTGTGATGTGGACAATAAGCACATTATACACTTCTTGCACAAATGAGACCAGCCATGAAGATGAATACAATTAAATTATACTCAGGGCTCCAGAGGGCGACCAAAATATTCAAGGGTGTGACTAATTGTAACTATTTTTTTCTAGGTTACACTGGTGCACCTGACGATACCCGGGTGAAAACATTAATTCCTTTCACAATCGCATCATCTCTCTGCATTCTCCTGTGACTGAACTCAGTCATGGTAGGCTCATATCGTGGTCTAAACCAATAAGAGAAAGAGCTCGGTCTGGTCTTGGCCCCCGATTGGCTGTGGTCCTGTTCAGTGCTGTGTGTTTAAATTGTGAGCGACCTCAGCACCAGAGTCACTGAAACTGAGCAAGAAATTAACCATGACAAAAGACAAGGGAAAATGAAGCGAGGTAGAAACATGGAAAGTTATAAAAAAAAAGTAAAAATAAAATAAAATAAAAAAAGCCTACTGTTCCAACCAGCTCTACTATTGAGAGTCTGTACCCCACGGCACGCACAAACTTAAACACAATAAACTGCAGGTGTGTTAAACAACCAAAAACAGTACGGATCTGTCAATCTGTACCCTACACATTTTAAAACCTAAAACATAGGATCCGCAGACAGCACAGAGCCGTCTTCCATCTCGCTCTACCGCTGTCAACCAAAGATCGCAATCATCTGTACTGGCATTCATCTCGACCCCATTCATTGTGACCCTCCCCATTCAGAACCTTTAGTTGTGCATTTTTCTTCCGATGCCGTGTCAAATCACCGGAAGTGTATTGGTAAAAATATGGTATTTTTAATTTGGAGATAGTATCTTCAAGTGCAGCAAAATCACCTATAAATATACTAAGATAGTGTTGGAGCACAATGTTGTTTTGCTTAATGTATTAAATGTTAAATTTCAGCTCAGAGAAGCACTTGAAACACTTTTTATATATAATTGTGCTTTAAATAAACACAAGCATTCTCTAAACCTTATTCTTGTTTAAAAATCATTCACATGATATGAAAGTTCTAGAGAGCAATAAAAAGGTGACGCAATGAAATAATTGGGTGCAACTAAGAAAGGTACACCAGTGCAACCAATGCAAAAAGTTAGTCTGGAGCCCTGTACACTGGTAGACACCAAGGGGTATTTTTGGCTGAACACGAGTTGGGGGGGGGGGGGCATTACCTATGGGGTACTTATGCTTGTCTGTATCGATGCCAGCATACATGACCCCACCGAACAGGTCGTTCATGATGCTGGCGAGGGCCTCTGCATTCAGCATGCCATGCAGGGCACCAACAAACACAGTCTTGCTTGGATCCAGACGCTGGGAGGGGCAGCGCACGTAATTGCTGTCCGAGATGACCCATGGGATCACTTGTACCTGAAGCCACAGAAAAAAAATAACCGTAACCATTTAAACTGGTAGACACAATAGAACACAATGGGTTACACAGCCAACCAAATGGGTGGCATTGCATATCCATTTTATGAAAAAAATTACATATGTGCAATAGCTCACATCCTTGCATCGCATCCTGCGGCTAGACATCTTAAAGTAGTACTCCCCGTTGTCCTCTGGCTGGAGCAGGTCCTGAGTACAGGCCTGGAGAAGGGCCCTCACAGACTTCTCATTCTCAAACACCAGGTAAACGTAACCTGCCAAGGAAAGCAGGAGTGTTACGGTGCAAAAGCAATCAACAAATATGCTGCTTTGGTATTTGTCAGACAATTAATGAACAGAACAGATTAAAAAGGCTGTATGCCTCCAGTGGTATTCTAGGGTTCCACATGGGCACAAAGCAAGGTGTTTCATGCTAATCTGAAGCCAATCAGAGCATTATTTTCCATTGGCTCAACTTGGCACAAGCTCAGACTCTTAACCTTTAAACTTCTTTTGCGTGCTCACCATGGTGCCACCTCTGACCCAGGAAGTAAAAAACATAGCCTACCAGCCTGCTGTTACCTTTGGGCATATTACCTTTAGGAGGGCAGCGAGGGTGCTTGCCATCCTTACCCGGCCACTCCACACTCAGAGGGCCGTAGCCACTGAATGTGTTGATCAAGCCAGCTGATATGAGAGAGCAAGGGGGGCAGAGTGGGCTTCAATAAGCTAGTTTTGAAAATAATGGATACAAAAAATATAATAGTCCTGATGTCAGGTAGGCATTACATTTACAGATGTGTCCATGCAAATTGAGTCATGCAATCCATTTTAAAAATCATTTCTGGGACCACCATTTAAATGTAATATGTTATTAGGCATGACTGGAAACAAATTGACTTGTTCAATGAGCATGTAGTCAGTGTTAACGTGACTTACCACTGCAATGTTATTAATTCTAGATATATAAATAAGCCAAACTAAATGAACATGCCAATAGACTACATGCCCAATACCTGAATGTATAATTAGTTACATTTAGTAAATTCTTAGATTAAAACTACAATAAATCATATGTTCTGGCCAGTGTTTTACCTTCAGTGATGTCCCAGGGCACCCCTCCAAGGAACACCTTGCAGGAGAACAGGGGGTTCTTGTTGTTCCTGGGAGGCAGCTGTCCACTCCAGGTGAACGTGGCCTCATTCACCGCTGACAAGAAAACACTTTTTAAAAACAAAAAAATTAAGCACAAAGCATTCTTGTTCAGAGAGCCTATAACAAAATAAACACCAGCACTTCAGAGACAATCTATGGTGAATGATGAATCTAGGCAATTTCCCTTTCTGGCCTAAAATGAAGTTGACGAAATTCCTTCCAATGCTGTAACTTTTGCATGCAAGGGATATCCTGTTACGTTAGGTGTCGAGGATGGGTTTCAATGTGGTTCATTTTATGGCTGATCCAGTTTACCAGCAGCCTGTCTATGCAGGCGAGCCTCCCTTTCGATGCTGAAGGTCTCATCAGGCTGGTCCAGCAGATCCAGGCCAGGCCAGAGGGAGCCGGTGGGCCACCGGCGGGACAAGGCTGAGCCAGGACTGGTGCTGGAGGGAGGAGTCAGAGGAGAGCAGCTGTCCTGGTGTTCCAGGCGAGAGCTGATGCGCAGTGGTTCCTTCTGCATGCTGGACATGAGGTAGGGTGGTAGGGGAGGAGAGATCCTCAGCGTGGACTGTGGGGACATGAGGAAAATCATTCTCCAGCACGTCAAGTGGATGCAATGTTACATTGTAAAAAGGAGTCATGTTACACCTTTGATTTTTTTTTTATTGGACTGGCAAGCTTAGTATGACATCCACCAAGCATAGCTAGTCCCAGAAAAAATATCCCTAGGGGGAAACCATTAAGAAAGACGTGAGAAAATATCCATACCAGCAGGTCACAGACTCTGTCCGAGCCAGAGCTGAAGCCACTGGTCTCTGAGTCTGCAGGGCTGCTTGAACGCGAGTCCAGGAAGGATCGGGAGTCTAGGCGACTGGCTATGCGGGCCATGCCAGGGAACTTGTCCAGGAAGTCGGCAGGCGTGCCCATGGCCTCACTGGGATGGTAACCCGGGGGCTTACCCAGGATGTTACCTAGGGGACTGTTGAACATGCCCAGCACTGGAGTGGACAATGACAAAGCATTTACAGACTGGAATAACAATGACTGACCAAAATCCGCTTTCCTGAGAAATAGCACTGCAGAGTTAGCCTACGCATTTTTAGCTGTGAAGGCAGTTGCCACAAAAATTCCCCTGAAAAAAAATCTCAAATTACTATTTCAGATAACATTTGTTTTTGAAACTATACAAATCATGAGCAGTGACAAACTACAATTCAAACCAAAGTTACCATCGGTTAGTAACCAAATGCTACCAAACAAACACCAGCAATATTCAGCTGATAGCAGCATTAAATGGGCTGGCCTACTTTACAGACCCGTTTAGGTTTCTCTTGTTTTTACGGGTCAACTCTTACAACCATAAACCCACAAAATGGGTCAGGGCAACAATGGTTCAGAGTAGCTATTAAAAGTGCTGGCATTTTCCTTCAAGCCAAAAGCGCAGGTTGGCATAAGCAAAGACAACCATTATAATCTAGTAAAATTAGGTAAATACAAGCTGGCTATACAATGAAGAGGTTAACCCCTCATTCAGCATTTAACCAACCACAGAATTATACAACACAAGCTCAACAGGGCACACCTAATAAATACTGAAGATTAGGCTAGTGGGCGTGTATGAAAGAATACAAAGAAAAAAAGTTTCAATTTGAATGCTGTGCCAAGTGCTGTAGCTAAATACAGCAAATACATCAAAGCGCAAACTGAGTAATGCACCAGCAAGTAACCTTGGCATTTGAAAATCTTATCAGTTATGATCCAGCAACTCAATTAGCCTGTTGCCATGTTTTCCCAAGTCTCTTCCACTGCCAAAGATGCAGCAGAGCAAAACTGCCACATCATCCTCCCCAGCGACGTTGGTGCCAGTTCTCACAGACAGACACGAGGACAACAGCCACATACTTTAAATACTGCTGGCAACATCCGATACCATGAAGACCAATCACAAAGGCAGCTTCTGAGCAAGTCCTTTACAATGGAGGCACAGAAATGTTAGTTCACAAAAATACATCCACTTTGGGTTATGCCTTCTTCAACCACAAGCATATCCTCACATCTATGGAACATGATAGTAGTTACTGTAAAGTTGTGGTACTTGCCAGAGGGTGAGCTGCTGTGGGCCTGTGAAGAAACAGTGGAGTGCGTGTCGGTCTCCTGGCTGCTCCAGGGACGATCCCAGCTGGACAGGCTGAGAGATTGGAGCCCCAGGCCCAGGTCAGAGACAGCTGGAAGGCCCCTTGATGTTGAGGACATGTCCTGGGAGAGAGACATGCCACTTCCACAGTTGGGGAATAGCATCCTGCTGCCAACTGCAGCCAGCTCTCTGTCTTTCCCGTCTGAGGTTCGGTTCAGAGATAAACACAGCGAGAAACAGGGGTTAAGACATTGAGAGCTGTATGCCGTTCTATTCTACATTCAAATTAAGAGGTCTGCGACAGACGTCCGTGAAGTTGAATTCAGCCCCCGTGTAAAATGATTTCCTGTTGCGTTTAGTGAAGAGCAGTCCTTCCCGGCTGGTGAAGCCAACCTTCCGCCTCTGTGCCTGGAGAGACTGACCGGCATCTCTGTCTGAATCACTGACCCACCTAGCAGCATGTGACAGGGCTGCTGATGCACTCACACCCCCCTGCTAATGACATCAGCCTCCCACCCATACACACCCCTAATTTTCTCTCCTAACTAACGAAAAATATCTGTCTGTCTTTTCTGTTGGCCAGTACAGGCACTGCTGCTGGTCGCGCACAGCACATCTCAGAGTCAGCAGTAGAGCGCTGCTGCCATGGTGGCTGCTGCTGCCTCCTACAATTTGTCAAGCCCTGCTTCCTGAGTGAGCTGGCAAAAAAGAAAAAAGGATACGAGTGGGTGGGGGCAGCTTGGCTGAGCTAGTGTAGCTTAGAGAAAGGCTATACAGCAATGACTCAGCAAACTGGTTAAAAAAGGCTCGTCAAGAAAGGGTAGTTTCAGTGAAGTACACAAACCATCTGTCAAATAAAAACGGTATTAAAAACACATTAGATATTTGCTACTGATGGAAAACGACACAAGCCTCACAGGAGCAGCAGACTGATCAGATTTTGGGCGCTGGTAGAGATTTGCACCACCAGCTCCTCCCATCCCTCTCAGACACTGGACAGCTTCCAGCTGCAAGCTACAGCCCTGATTCAGCATGTCCGACAAGGCCACAGGGACAGTGGTGAGGTAGGACAGCCCAGAAATACAAAAATAAAACTAGTGTGTGGTTCAATTTGGAATTACACTGCCTAACTGACTAGACATTGTGTCAAAGTTGAGCTCTAATGAGGAAAACGAGTTATAGGGCATTGCACAAATTCAGCTTTTGAGTTAGGCATTTATTTGGTCGGCATTTGAGTCGGTGAGAAAGGCAGCATCAAGTCAGTTTCCTATTACACCTTCAACATGTCGTCTCGTGAGCAACCCAATAGGCTAAAACAAAACAAAAAAAATGCAATCTCCTACACCATCAAACGACTTTACCACATTGGATGTCTCGCTTCCCCTTGGAGTTTGGTGTTGTGCACACGCCAGTAAAATCGAGAGCATTGCCCAGCATGGTGTTCATTCGGCGGAAGATATCTGCGTTGCTGCAAGTGGACAAGGCCGGCGACTCCGGGTCCCAACGTTCATGAGCTCGAGGATCATCTCTCTGAAGGTGAAAGGCAAAAGTTTCATGAGAAACGATTACTTATCCCAAGAAGAAAACTACCGTAGTTTACAATTAACAAATTGTATATGTTTGTTAGTTTAGTTTAGTCTGGGGAACAACTTTCTCACAAAC
Organism: Trisopterus esmarkii; assembly: GCA_027123545.1. Classification (NCBI taxonomy): domain Eukaryota; kingdom Metazoa; phylum Chordata; class Actinopteri; order Gadiformes; family Gadidae; genus Trisopterus; species Trisopterus esmarkii. The sequence goes on along the minus strand of JAOPJL010000034.1, from coordinate 15,781,372 downwards.
TATCGTTATATTCCAGGCGACCTCAGATGGATAGACCTGGAAACCTATTTGAAGCAAGGCTAATGGTTCAAGAAAATGGCTTTACCAAAACAAAAGCGTGCCACGTAAAACTCACCAGGGAAAACGCCATGATATTGTTAGCCTATTCGATGCTTTACTTCTAGCGTGTAAAATAAGACATATTTATGAAGATTTATACGACAGCTAATTAGGCAAAATTTGATGAACGTGTGCCGAATGGCAAGAGCTAGGGGGGCAGCCGTGTCGGTGGTGTGTCTTACGTGCCCTTTACATCAAAACCCAATGGTCTTCTCAGGAGTTTCTTTGTTTCAGAATTGTGTAACGATAGGCTTCAAATAATTTGCGACTTGTCATTGATTTTTATCTAATGCTATATAAATAAATAAATATATATAACGTTTTTATTTTTTATTTTATTATAATATGCCACAAGATTATATATTTAAGGACAACTATGTAACTATAATAATATGCAAGACGGTCACGAGTAGTCTTTCTCTCCTGTTTTTCCATGTTGAACGCGCAGTATGGACGCTTGCCTCTCAGAACACACTGGTCATTATTGTCGATAACCGGACTCTATTTGGATATGTTGTAACTTAACCTTATTTTTTAATTACCCAGTGATGAAAATGTGCGTTATTTACTACTTTACATTAAAAAATATTATATAAACCTAACCCCACACAGTCACATATGTTCAGCTGTCCTCGTGAAAGTGGGGACAGCATCCCAGCCCTGCCAAATATTAAGATGGATAGCCCTACACATTTCCATGTGTCTCGGCCTAGCTGTATTGTCACAACTAGGCCTGTAGATGGCGCCAATACCCTACATTTAAAAACAGCCTCCGCTCCCTTTGCACGCTATCTTTTGTCTTTATTGACCCCATTACCGTATTTTTTGTGTGCAGTGCTGAATCCCATTTCTCGTGTGAAAGGTAGTCAACAATGGTCGTTACTCTAATTGTATTCACATTTTAAGTGTCCCATTTTTGATAGCACAATCCATTCGTCGATACTGTAGTATTAAATAAACCCAATATGACTATATACACTACACAAAAAGCAGATCACAATTTAAACTAAGTCAATACATACGTTGTTAGTGTACAACCTTATTGTATTAAGACCATTCAATTGCCAGAGACATTGCCAGAATTTACACACGTGATATTACCTGTTGTGCTGGACATTGATTTCCTGTCAATTCAAGTTTCCAGTGATCCATTTCAGATGTTTTTGTGATCCAATTTCCCGTAAAGCACACATGGTTGCAGACCTTATTTTTGGCTTATATAAAGAGGTTTAGCTCTAAGAATATAAAGGTAAAACCTGGGCATACTTATTTTATCTGGAATGATCCTGCTCACAATGGTTTATAGTTTTTAATGTGCCACAATCCTTTAAAATGTACTGTCAGTTTTAAATTCCAAATTTAAAATTATTGTATGTGCGGAATGCAACATTGTAACAATTAGCTCCAACTAATTTGGCCACCACATAGCTATTCTGCAACCCCTGATGTATTAATTCTCGATCATTATGCCTAGTTCAGTGCAGGTAGGTTTATATTTAACTTAAGCGTGAATATCAAGAGCTTCTGTAAACAGGGGGACCAAGTTATTTAAAAAAAAGCATGCTTGTAGTCACTCAACCATTAGTGTTAAATACTGAACATGATCAATTTTTTGAAAAGTGAAAACATACATACACACTGGACCCCATGTACAGTTGACTTTCCATGCCACTCCAGCTGGCCCCATTGTAAGGACCATTTCACTACTCCCTACAGGCCATGCTTGGTTGAACAGAGCAGCATTAAGACCTCAGTAGGACTGTTCCGCCTAATGTAAAGCCAAAGTCAGTCATACATGTAATCAGGATTTAAAATGAAAGGCTTCAATTATTTATGTTGACATCCCCTTCCATAGTTTTAGGAGAATTAATCTAGAAGATGAGTGCATTAAAAACAATCGAAGTCAATGAAGAAACATGAACGCATTCACTTGCTTGTTTTATTCATAAGATGGTTACTTTTTTCTTCTACATCTTACGCACAGCAGATACCAAGACAACAAGTTTTAAACCACAAACTGAAATTCCTTCACTTGAATCCTGCATTTCCATATGGTCATCCCTCCCAAATAAACCAAGCCTTTTTAGTTTGTATTCCAGTTTCACATTCTGAAAGATCAGCATTTTACAGCAATCTCATTGTAGCAGTCAGAGGCAAAGGCCACTCTGAGCACTTGCATTGACACTCATTTTCCGTTTAAGCAAATACAATTGCACTTTTTTAAACTACTTCAACAGGATTATAGGAGCAAAAATAACACCAAAAACATCTAAACAACCAATTTAGAAGGATTAATTTTTTTTGTTGCTCGAAAAAAATGCATAAATATACATCACAAAAAAGTACAATTTCATACTTTCTTTGCTCAAATAATAATCAACATTTATATGACAAGGCTAGGACTGGGACTGTCAGAAAGATGCATTCATAGGGTCCATGCGAGATAAGCCATCTACACAACAGCCTAGCTTTCAACAAGGCAAGACCAGGGTTCTACAGGGGGAAAAAAAAAAAATTGTCTAGGCCAAGATAAAGAGGTAACACAAATACTATTATTAGGATCCACTGAAACTGTGTTCCAAGTTCATGCAAAAAGACTTAACATGCAATGACTTTACTCTTCTAAACCTACCCTGTGCCATGACGGACCCATAAGGACTTACAAATGGCAACTTGAATGTATAAATTTCCTTAGCAAGTTGACTTGCCTAGCAGTTTTTTTTCCCGGTTAGGTGCCAAGGTAGAGCTTTAGTTTCCAAGAGGATTGACAAGCTTAGAATGTTGACAGCAAGATGGTTTCACCTCTTATGTCCTGAAGACATTCTGAGGAATTATAAATACTGTATGTTTCTAATGCACATTTGTCCATTAAATAAACCTGATTAAATTAATGAAGCGCTTGGCAAACCTCCTGTCACCTGGATGCAGGTGGGGTTTCCAGAAGCCTGTGGAGGGGAGGGGGGTAAACAGCACAACAATAGATCATTGTTAATCAACATTCACATCTATAAACAATCCCTTCTTCAAAATGCATCCTTCTCATTTACAGCCCAGACCTATTGTGTAGGTCCCACAAAAGGCAAACAATATGCTTCCCAGACAAATGCTACTCACTTAATATCTTAACAAAACTGTCGGGACTTCCATCCAGGCTGGGAGGTCTCGGAGGGTGTTGGGTACCAGCGCATCTACGGACACAAAGCATTCATGGGCAAACAAAGGCTGCCTTCATATCCCGCGGCCCAACACTTAATGAACCCCAACCGGGTGCATTTCTTCGAGTGCCATGATAACATTACATTTATGTACATGTGATGCACCATTAAACCACCTAAAAAAGCCAATGGTCCTGGAGTAATTAACAGCCACGGAAATAAGTTGACACCCTGTTAAACATTTCCCCAGTATCAGTGTTTGTATACCTATGCCTTTTCCATACCGAGTAAGCCCAGGGTGCGCTATAGACTCACCAATTACCTGACAAAGCCGGTAGTACTATTTCAAGGTCAAGACAATTGCGGGCAAAAGGCCAAGAACACCTTCAGGCTCCTGAGCATTTTCAGACCATACAGTAGAGTGCAATACAGAGTTCCTACTATATGAAACTGAGGGCAAAATCCTAGGGAGTATTCTAGGGATCCATCACCACATTCAAATTATACCCCCCTCCTCTCAGCTATACAGACTGCAGGTTGGCACCTACAAAATAGGCCAGCATGGCTCACAAATTGGTCTTTGCTAATACTTTGCATTCCTCACCACCTCATCTCAGGAAGAATGCTCAGCAAATGCTGCAGGTTACTGTTTATTGTAGCACTCTCTGAATATTGGAGGAAGTTAGCTCAGCAATGAACTTTACATAACTTAATGGGATAATTTTTCCATTGCTATTGTTACCAAGATCCTTGCAGCACACTGCAATGCTACCACTGCATTTAGATAGGAATTATCCCACAATGGTATGCAGTACTTGCACACCCGACCACATTATTTTTCCTATCAACATTCAGTTTGACAGATGGTTATTTGCAACAACATAGACCTGAAGTTCAGGATTAGCTACAAAATATATACAAGCTCTTTCATTATCTAACCACATGACTAAATAAACCATGAAAAGCTGTTAAAAAGGCAGCAGGGTCCCGTTATTAAATTAATGCACTCTGGGAATATTACTAGATAATTGAAAGGACACACACACACACACACACACACACACACACACACACACACACACACACACACACACACACACACACAC
>JAOPJL010000034.1:15738385-15748605 GCA_027123545.1 Trisopterus esmarkii | reverse complement strand
CTTGTATCGTGGATCCAGCTGGTCCACAGGTAACGTCCAGCTGATTATATAATCAACTATCCCTCTTATGAAGTGGTTTGGTCTGTGATGAAAAAACATGCACCACGCTGAACTAGTGATGTTTAACCCTACAACCTCTGAGACCAACCATGATCTAATCAACTGCTGATAAAATTTGAATAATCTCATATTTGCAATGACAACGTTCGCAGTGATTTATACTAGTACAAATGTGTATTTTTAATGCCTGTTTAAAAAATATATTTATACAATTTTTTTTTTCATTTACCACAGAAGACCATTGATGCCCATAGGTTGTTAGATGGACAAGATGCCTGATCTATTACTAATGCCAGTAAGAATTCTTGTAAACCTGTATTTGTTTAAAACATGACTAGTCTGTGATGAGAAAACATGCACCACTCTGAACAACTGATGTATAACCATACATATTCTGAGACCAACTGAATATTGTAGTCAAAATGCTGCAACTTATTTGGATGTACCACATTTGTATCATCCCAAGAGGTTTGCTATGTATTCAAACGCAAGTCTCCCCATCCATGTTTAAGGTTGTTCGGCCCTGGCAATTGTAGAACATCTTGATGGTTATACACACCAGAAGGCACAAAGCACTGCAGACAGAAGGTATAATATACATTCTATGCATTAAATATAATTATGTTGGTCGACTTGACTCTATGGTATTAGATGTTTATTCCCTTGTTTATTTTACAGAAACTTTCTACCAGTTGAGGCAAGTTTTATCCAGCCGGCCGAGGGTTGTAATGGAGCTGATAGTACCAAGATTGTCAAATACAGAATTTTTGTACTGCAGTAACTGCTTTTAAGGTCTGGTTGTTTGCCAAATGTGAACAATAAAATGTTGTTTAAAACGAATTGTTTGGATGTTATGGTTATATCATTGAACTTGAATTATTATATGAAAATGTACAATTCGGAGGTCATCCATACTAATGAAGCATACTACTATACAAATATAATTTAACTGAAATGTTGACATTAGTTATTCATTTTTATGATTTACTAATTTCACCGGGCACACTCTTAAGTGAAAAACGCCTTGATAGGCTATGATGGCCTTAAAGAGGCGACATTTCCACACAACAGGGTGGCCGCAGCTTACGCGACCAGCAATGGTCGTTTAAACTAACCGGAAGGTATGTGGGCAAAAACTCCTGTCCGGCCTGCTCGTCAACTCCAGACGGCTGCTGCTGTTGCCTTTTCGCTAAAAAATAATACCGTGCCAAACTAGTGTATTTTAAAACATCTAATATAAGGTAAGGGTTTATGCTAACGCTTTTCATACTAATAAGCTAATGTTGACCATTGGGAGCTAGCTTAGTGCAATGCTAATTTAGCTCCGGTAATTGCCAACAAGCGAAAATAAGTAATTTCAAATTAAATCCACATTCTTTGAGGGCGCGCCCTTTGTTTATTTGAATCACCTGTTGATTTTAACTTCATCGACAGATTGGGCGCCACTAACGTTACATCTGTCCGTAACATCGAGTCCTTTGACCTGTCGTATGTTTTTTTTTTTTTTAGCATTTTGGCTACTTGTTTGAAATTCAAGCTTATTTTCATTTCAGTAGTCATGGTGCTTAATGATGACACACAATGCAATACTTGGCCCTACATATGTACACTGCCAAACTGCTTTGATCAATATTTAATGCCCCGATTGGTTTGACCTTTGTAACTCGGCTAGCTTTGGCCTGGCAAACATGAAATTGAAACCACAGCACACGAACATTGTAAAGACATGAAAATAGGTAACATTTTTCTGGGAAGGTCTTACATGTGTCTTAAGGCACTGATCAAATGCATTTCTAATTTTATAGGTTAACTCTGATGTGGGTCTTTCAAAGGTGGAAGGATGCAGCAGAAGAGAAACATCCAAATCATAGAATGGGAGGATCTGGACAAAAGAAAATTCTACTCCTTTGGGGTGTTCATGACTATGTCCATCCGGGCCACTGTCTACCCTGCCACACTCATCCGTACCCGTCTGCAGGTCCAGAAGGGCAAATCCCTTTACAGTGGCACTTTTGACGCCTTCTTTAAGATTCTCAGAAGAGAAGGCGTGCGGGGTCTGTATCGTGGTTTCATGGTCAACTCCTTCACACTGATCTCAGGCCAGGCCTACATCACCACCTACGAACTGGTGAGGAAGTACGTCTCTTACTATTCCCACGACAACATGTTGAAGTCATTGGTGGCTGGTGGCTCTGCCTCCCTCGTGGCGCAGAGCATCACTGTGCCAATAGACGTGGTCTCCCAGCAGCTGATGATGCAGGGCCAGGTGGGGCACCCCCCCCGCTTCCAGCTTGAGGCCAAGGTTCAGGATGGCATGTCCAAGAGGATGTTTGGCCAAACCAGGGACATCATCGCACAGATTTTTGCTGCTGATGGATTCCGGGGCTTCTACAGGGGATATGTGGCTTCTTTGCTCACTTACATCCCAAATAGTGCTGTTTGGTGGCCTTTTTACCATTTTTATGCTGGTAAGCATTATAGTTGTTAATATATAAAAAATAATAGCATAGAAATGTTAACCCAATACATTTTCATAAGACACTAAAGATAAATATGTCTTTGTTAAACAGAACAGCTTTCCAAGTGGGCCCCCATCGACTGCCCTCACCTGCTACTGCAGGCCATGGCTGGGCCACTAGCTGCTGCCACTGCCTCCACTGTCACCAACCCCATGGATGTGGTCAGAGCCAGAGTGCAGGTATGGGCGGCTGTGACTTTGGAGGGGGTGATGTTCAACAGACCTATTTCACAATGGTGTCGCTCATAAGTCTGCTCCTTTTATTTACCAGGGCACTGGTAGGGTCAAATAATGACGATAATAGGCCTTTCACATATGAACCCTGTATCATCTCTGGAGAATCCGGTCCAGAAATGATCCAGAGTTTGCCCTTTCACACATGCAACCCACAGCTGGAAATAAGCCGCATCAGATATGTTTGCATGTATCGGAAATACTCCTGATACTTTAGGTGAGGGGTGGCTCCTGGGTAGAGCATGTAGAAGGCAGGACATAAGGCAAAGGTATGGAGGCTGAATGTCCGGCTTGCAGTGCATGCAGTTAAAGGGGTAGTCCAGAATTTTGGACATTGGACCTCATTTTCAAGTGAGCCAGTGTGTTATTTATCATTGGAGACCGTTTTCAACATGTTTCATTCAGTCCTTCTAGTTGGAAATTAGGCATAGCAAGCTATATATATATTTATTATACAGGTATGCAGAGCTCAGTATTTTGGCCTTACATCACTGCAAATACACAAGTGCATTACTGTTTCTGCTCATAAAGTGCCATTGACTGTGTTGTACGTCTGTTAGGTGGAAGGCAGGTCATCCGTCGTCGAGACCTTCAAACAACTGATGGCAGAGGAGGGTGCTTGGGGGATGTCCAAAGGGCTCTCGGCTCGAATAATTTCCTCAGCGCCCACTGCTATTGTGATGGTGGTGGGCTACGAGACGCTGAAGAAAGTGAGCCTGCGCCCCGAGCTGGTGGACTCGAGACACTGGTAGAACATACGCAGGACCCCACATGGTTGTAGGCTGCGCTCGATCCTAGGCCCACCGCCCTGATTAAAACACTCTACATCTGATCAACATCAATGGAAATTATGCCTGGGGAGCCTGGGGACCAACATGATGCTTCTGTCCTTGACATGGATGGTCATTTAATTTTGTAATAGGTAGATAAAATGAATGTTTTATGAAGGTGTGTGCAATATGGAACCTCTGCTGGTTTGTGTACCCATTTTTCCTCCAACCTTACCTGTAAAATGTGCTAACTTCTCAGTTGTTTTTAACATTTTTGAAATGATAATCCAGGTTCAGACCCTCTCTTAGCCTGTTTTCGTTTGACAACATCTGTATTAGTTCTAAGCTAACAAACATATTGGGCACTTGATATCTGATACACTGATATCAAATGGTTTTAAAATGCTGGCCACCAATTCTTTAATGCTTGTTATGAACAGAAGGGAAGCAACCAAACACATTTATTTATTTTAAAAAGTGTACCATAAGGAGATGTAGAATACTGTGTTTGGTTGCTCTCAGCCTCATAGCATGCTAGCTCAGGGACAATTTCAAAATTGTGCAGAGAAAAAGGCCTGCTTGTAGAATGTGTGTATTTGATTACCTGACTAAAAGTGATTATTTTGAAGTTATTTTTTGTTGATGTACTGGTCCACCAGCCAACTTGGTATGAGAGTAGGATATTATTCACATTCACTGGAAATGTGCTCTTTTTCTTTACTGAGGCAGTAAATCATTGTGCAATCATACTATGTTTTAAATAATAAATTACTTTGTTATCAACCTATTTTGAGGTTTTGGGCCCCTAAAGACAAGACATGGCTGTAAGCGACATGTTGCATTCAGCTGGAAGCATCCTCATCACATTTAAATGGTGAAGATGTATATTGATCATGATTGACTAACAAATTAATTTCATTGTGTCTTTTCAGTCAAATGTGACATGAGCCTCGGCTGTTTCAAATGTAGCACAATATGCAAATTATGTAATATTGCAATCAAAAGAAAATCCACTTTTTTAGCCCTTTAATATCAACCATTCCTCATTCAATGGACATTTCCTTATGTCATTTTATCTGCACTAATGTGACATTGTGCCGAATATAGCCTACTTAATATGCTCTACGGTGCAGTTTTTTGTTGCCAATAAAATGTCTCAACTGTTAACTTAAGCAAGGTGTTTCTCATTTTAGCGTTGCCAATTTGATCTGAAATGTATCATAAAATATTACATTCTCAAGAAGGGGTAACTTTAAATTATATTTGCAATGAATTAAACTCAAATTGAAACAAAAATGATTAGAGATTATAGGTTATAATGGAAAATGGGTCAAAATAGCGCCTGTTCCCATCTGAGAAGTTCTCGATTGAAACCCTCTCCATTTTTGATGTTTAACATTCATCTTTCCAATTAAATTCACATGGTATATACAACATCGCATGTAGACAACTTTTTTCTATCCTCACCTTACCTAGTTTCAAAATGTATTAAGTAAATCAATGTTGTAGAATGTGTTAGTCAAAAGCATTTATTATATAGTGCTAATATATAATATAATACTATACTGTATATACTAAAATAATATAATTGCCAGAGAATAGGCCTTCATCATAGAGGTGTAATAGTGGTATATATTATGCCTTTGATTGTGGGCACTAATATGACTACAGTCCCATTAGTAACTTAATGAACTCCACCTGTTTTCACATCTAAGTATAACACATCTCTGATAAATGCCCATGGATCTACTTATAATAAAAAACCTAACCATACATTTTTACAATAACAATTTTCACCCTGAGCAATTTTAAATTCTGAAAGCCATTGCCATTGCAAGTATTTGCACCCTTTAATGTTAGAATTTTTTTCTTTTTTCTCTGTTTTGTGTTGATGAAGGGTAGTCTGGTTTTCACCATACTAAGCTCAATCTTTTAAGATTGAACATTAGTCTGGGGAAGCTACTGCCCAAGAGGCGGGATCAATGGGCATCGTTCAAATGACTCCGTACGCAATTGGATGGTCCTACAACCAATCAGAGCAACTTTCCGGGTGACGTACTTTACATTGGTAAATTAAACTTTTACCAAAGCCGGTTGTAATATTCTTATGTTGTAGCTGTTAAATGACGGGACCGATTTAACATGACGGGTACTTTATTCGAACGTCCATTTCCATGTGTCACACCAAGCGATACATCTCGCGCCTCACCCTTCCCATATGCAAATGAGGTGTCATCTGACCAATCACAGTAACCCATCTATCTGTAGGATATTACATCTCCCTTCTTTTGTAATAAACAATGAACATAACTAACACGCCTAACAGTGGCTCATAAACAAATACCAGAGGTAATAACAGGTAAGTAAGCTTTTCCGACATATCCTATAAGTAAAAGGTAGGTTATCAACAGGTAGGTTATCAACAGGTAACTTCAGTGTTCACTCTACATACATGTTTCCTTTTTTTTTTTTTTTTTTAAACGCTACACTTTAACATCACAGGTCCATCACTTGTCTCGGCTTCACCAGACGCCCAGACCTAGTGTGGGCATATGGCGCTGGCCCATCACTGGCAAGGCCCCCAGTGTTAGTGGTGTCCGTAGGTAGGTTCTCAGACACCGGAGTGTCTGGCCTGTCATTCATTACAGCTGTGTGTTCTGGCGCAGGAGTATCAGACCTGTCACTCACTTCAGCGGTGTGTTCTGGTGTAGGTTCCTTGGTCGGTAGGAGGTGGCGGCGGTTGCGGCGGTAGGTCTGACCCTCACTAGTGCTGATGTGGTACGATCTGTCAGTATGTGCCGGTTGCATGATGGTTGCAGGTCTCCACAGTCCATTATCCTGCCGGTAACGTATATTGTCCCCAGCCTGCAGAGTCGACAGCGGCCTGGCGCTCCGGTTGTAGTACCGGCGTTGCTGGTGTTGCATGTGTTCCCGCCTCCTTCTGGCGGCGGTTGGGCTGATGACCTGGGGTTGTAGTTGCGCTGCTGTGGTAGGAAGGATGGATCTCAGCCTGCGGCTGTTGAGCAGCTGGGCCGGTGATTTGAAACCGTCCACTGGAGTGTTCCGGTATTCCAGTAGGCTGAGGTACGGGTCCTTCTTTTCTGCCCGTGCCTTGTCCAGTATAATCTTGGCAGTCTGGACAGTTTTTTCTGCGAGCCCATTGCTTTGGGGGTAGTGCGGGCTTGTCGTTGTGTGTTTGAAATCCCATGTGTTTGCAAAGTTCTTAAAGTCCTGTGAGCTGTATTGTGGGCCATTATCCGAGATCACCTTCTCGGGGATGCCATTACGGGAGAACATGGCTTTCAGTTTTCGGATTACCGCTGATGAAGTAGTGGAATACAGCCTCTCGATCTCGAAGTACCTGCTGTAGTAATCCACCGATACAACATAGTCTTCTCCATTCCATGCAAACAGGTCAGTTGCAATGACCTGCCATGGTCTGTCGGGGATTTCATGAGATAGCATTGGCTCTTTTGGGTTTGACTTCCTGTGTTGCAGGCAGATGGTGCACTTTTCCACCATGGCCTCTATTTCTCTCCCCATTCCTGGCCAGAAAAGGATGTCTCTCGCTCGTAGTTTGCTCTTTTCCATGCCTAGGTGCGGAGTGTGTATTGCTGTAAGCATGCTGGCGCGGAGAGAGTGTGGGACTATGATCTTTTCCCCTTTGAATAGGATTCCGTCCATCTCTGATATTTCATCCCTGTGGTTCCAGTATTCGGCAGTGGTGGGTGAGCATTTCTTCCTGGTTTCAGGCCACCCAGACAGTACAGACTCTTTCAGCATGGTGAGCTGAGGATCCTGTTCAGTGGCTGTTCTGATGTCTGTAAGCTTTCTGTCGCTCACAGGGAGGTTGTTGATAACCGTGTGGACTTGCGTATCCATGCCCTCACTCAGAGTGTGGTCGTTGCAGGCTAATGACTTCCTGGAGAGTGTGTCTGCGACAGGGATGTGTTTACCTGGGCGGTGGATGATGGTGATGTCATACTTCTGCAGCTGCAGGATCATCCGTTGTAAGCGTGGTGGGGCCGCTGCGAGGGGCTTTCTCATAATTGATTCCAACGGCTTGTGATCTGACTCGACGACAACCTGGCGCCCGTAGACATACTGGTGAAAACGCTTACATCCAAAGAGAACAGCGAACAGTTCCTTCTCAATTTGAGCATAGTTTTCTTCTGTGGCTGTGAGTGATTTTGAAGCGTATGCGACGGGCTTTTCTTCTTGTAGGAGCACAGCCACCAAACCACTTTTAGACGCGTCGACCTGGAGTCTCAGCTCCTTGCTTGGGTCAAAGTAGGTGAGCACAGGTCCTGGCTCCCGTGTGATGAGGTCCTTCATTTGCTGGAAGGCGGAGTTGTGTGTTTCATCCCACACAAATTCGCTGCTTTGCTTCAGTAGCTGGCGGAGGGGTGCGTTTATTTCAGACAGACTTGGGGCAAATCGAGCCAGGTAGTTCACCATCCCCATAATGGTCTCCAGTTCGGCTTTGTTCTGGGGTGGCTCCATCTCTTTTACAGCTTTCACCTTGTCAGGGTCTGGCTTGATACCTTCTCGTGTGAGCCTGTGTCCAAAGTATTTGACCTCTGTGACGCAGATCCTGCTCTTCTCGGGGTTGAGCCGTACACCTCTCTCTCTGGTCCTCTCCAGCATGGCCCGCAGGTTAGCGTCGTGTTCCTCTCTGGTTCGCCCGTAGACCAGGATATCGTCAACTATTGCAGCGACGCCTTTCAGGCCCTCATACGTCTCGTCTATTTTTCTCTGAAACTCATCCTGGGCTGATACGATGCCGAAAGGAAGGCGGAGGAACCTGTATCGGCCGAACACAGTGTTGAACGTCGTAAGCATGGATGAATCCTCGGTTAGTTTAATGGCCCAATAGCCTGACCTTGCGTCCATGACGCTGAAAAACTGTGCGCCTGCCAGTCTTGGGGTGACATCCTCCAGAGTGGGGAGTGGGTAGTGAGGTCTTTTTATAGCTTTGTTTAGCTCGCGGGGATCTAGGCATACTCTCAGTTTACCTGTATGTGGCTTCTCTACTACCACCAGTGCATTCACCCAGTCTGTAGGCTCGGTCACTTTCGCGATGATTTCGGCCCCTTCCATCTCATCGAGCTCGTCCTTCAGGCGGCTGCGGAGGGTGAACGGGATTCTCCGTGGTGGGCACACGACGGGTGTGGCTGTGGGGTCCAGGCGTATGCTGCATTCACCTGGGAACTGTCCAATGCCCTGGAACACATCTGCAAATTCCTCCGTCACATCACAGTCTTCTGTTTGAGTTGCATTTACAGACAAAACTAGTTTAATGAGGTCCATATCAATACATGCTCTCAGTCCTAATACAGGTGGAGCTTTGGTGGTGACTATGTAGAACTCCAGTGTCATAGCAGTTCCTTTGTATTTACAGCTTAGGTTGCATGTCCCTTTTACATCAAGTGGCTCACCACCATATCCTGTGAGGCGGCGGGTTGTGGGCTTCATGTCTGCCTTGCTAAACAGTTTGTGATATCTTTGAGCTGGGATTATGTTGACTTGGGCACCGGTATCTAACTTGAATTTGACTTTGTGATTTTTCTGTCCAATTTCCATCTCAGCAATGGCCACATCATTGTCTGTGCCTTTTGAAATTGTGTCAATGTATAGTGTCTCCTGTTCGTCTGTATCGCTGTCTTGGGCGTTAGCGCCCTCTACTGCATGCACTGGCTTGGCCCTGCGTTGCTGCTGAGATCTGCATACCTGGGCGAAATGATCAAAACGTTTGCACTTGTTGCATTGTCGGCCCCTAGCTGGGCAGTCCTGACGGTCACTGTGTTGTTCTCTTCCACAATTCCCACACGTTTTGCCATGTGGTCTGGCACTGTCTCCACTGCTTGAATATTTCCCCCCTTGACTGTAGTTAGCGCTGTATTTTGGCGCCTCTCTGTGCATCTTGGCGCGGCCCACAGCGTGTATGTCGTGGCTATCAACGTTAGCTGGTGTTCGACTGTTCATGGCTTTCATTTGTCCCTGGGCTAGCTCATGCGAGCGTGCAATGTCTATTGCTTTGATCAGATCTAGCGTAGCTCCATGACTGAGTAGTTTCTCACGTACCTTATGAGAGTTCGTTGCGAAAACTATCCGGTCCCTAACCATCTGGTCCGAGTCAGCATAGCCACAGTCCTTGACCAGCAACTTCAAATCCGTGACGAATCGCTCAAATGGCTCGCCAGAGCCTTGCATTCTTTCTTGAAACTTGTATCTTGCAAAAATGGGGTTCGCTTTTGGGGTCACATATTCCTCAAACTTGACGTAGTACGTCTCCAACAATTTAGCCTGATCTTCCGTGAGTGTCCAAGTGTTAAAAATGTCCCGACCTTTGTCTCCGACCCACAGTAGAAGGTAACTGCATTTATCCTCCTCGCTCACGGCTTTCAGTGGGCCGGTGAACATTAGCTTCACATGCTGCTTGAACCTTCTCCACGACTCCGGTAAATTAGCAGATTCCCAGTCCAAAGTTGGGCTCTGAACACCAGAGGAATGCATCCCGACTGAATGGTAAGCGTTGAGTTCTTAATAACTCTGACACCATGTAATATTCTTATGTTGTAGCTGTTAAATGACGGGACCGATTTAACATGACGGGTACTTTATTCGAACGTCCATTT
>JAOPJL010000034.1:15721868-15736626 GCA_027123545.1 Trisopterus esmarkii | reverse complement strand
TGATCATTACAAATGATTTTGTAATGATCGTTATATATTCTATATATAGAACATATAACGATTATATACAATTATTATGTATATATAATATAAATAAAACGAATATATTTTTACATATTTTACAAAAATATCACCCCATTTTATGGCACACTTCTTAATCTTGATCTTTAATCCTTCAAACCCAACATCTAGTATAGGAAACACATTGGCCAGCTACATTTCAATCTATTAAATTAAAAGTGTAATGCCAAACAACATACTACACTACATCAATTTGAGAACATTTAAAGCTGATCTCAATTATTTCAATCGCAAAGTTCACAGTAATTGAGGACATGAAATGTGTGTAGTGTGATGGTTTTCTGCATAAACCTATATTTTCAAACATTTGGTGTATTCCAGCATGTTCCAAACGAGTGTCATCATCACTGGGACTTGAGACTGGAGTCTTGCATTTTAGCAAATTATTTTGCACAATCAGTTCCACATCGTTTACATGCCGATGGCTAGTTCAGGAATTATAGTTACATTTAGATAGGACAACATAACATCAACATATGTCCCGTGTTTCCTTTAATTAGAAAACATTAAATTAATCCTTTGTCTTATTTTAAACGGACAAATTGGTGTCAAACCCTTTAAAAGACAGCTATGAAAAAGGGTTTAAATGTAGTACAATAGCTTATCTTGCGTTAATGCAAGACTTGGCAAACTGCTCTCCGCAGGGAGCGCGCTTTCAAAGATCGCCCATATCTGCTTGGCGAGTTGCAGACGTCTCACGTCTGTGGGCTGTGACTCCCGACCCAACTGAATTAACTGTCTGCATCAGACACTTCTTCCCATGCAGCAAACTTTTTATTTTATTTCTAATGCCTCCTGCACTAAGTTGGCCAAAAAGTAACTTTTGGTTTAATTCAGCCTCGTTAATGAGTGTTTCCATTTAAGTGTTGGAGAAGTTTATTTTCTTCACTCTCTTTGCCATTATAGCGGTGAGGGGGAAAACACATTCACAATAATCATAGAGTGATGCGTTGTGACCTCATCCTTATCTTCAAACCGCTTATCCGGGGTTGGATTGCGGGGGTAGCAGCTCCAGCAGGGAGCCCCAGACTTCCCTTTCCTTGGTACGGAAAGGGAAGACTGACCATATATGGTTAATGTGAGGCGTTTCTGAATGCAAATAGTCTAAGCGTGAAAGCGCATGGTACTTAAGAACAGGTGGGATTTATCACGATTCATTACTTACTATTCATTACTTACTGATGTGCATATGATTGCCTTACTCACGTTTGATAAGATTTTTTGTACTTAAGCACATCCTAAATTTCATTCGCAAGAGTGTATTTAGATCCTTTTCTATGCACGGTTGATAAATGAGGCCCCCTGGTCTCTAGCTCCTGGTTGGAGATCACTGGCATAATGTTACATTGTGTTATCTACCATAACCAAAACACATTTATTAAAATGGACAGCCAAGGGTACAGCAATAAGAAATATTTTATATCCCCTATTCTGAGGGGAAAATTACATTCATGTTTGACCCTGCCAAAACGCATAGAAAATAGACTCCTTCGACATCCTTTGTTTGGTCAGATTATTGCTTGCTTTGTTTCTTGCTGAGGATGTACGGATTACAATGATTCATTCACATGTAGGCCTACTGCACCAGTCCTCCTGTTCTACTTTACTGACAATGCTTCAGATATCCTTCAGAAACCAAAACTAAATGTATGCGGTGTGAGACCAGTTATCATTGCAACAGATGCCAAAAACAAAAATAATAGACTGGCAGTATTGGTCAAATGTTGCTAACGTTTAAAATACAGACATACACTTTCAAAAGCATATATTTTTGCTTAGCTACATTCACAGTTTGTGAAATCTCTAAACAAACTTGTGAATCACTGGAGGGAGAAAGAATATGTGGTCATTTAACAGTACCTTAAAATTGTAGAATGTCAACATCAAGAAATAAAAAATATATTCTTCTAAACAAAGGCCAAGAGAAAAGCTCACTCGAACAACAAAGGACAATAATCATGAACAACCTTTGGTCGAAGTTAAAATTATGTACTGTATATACGATGCTCACCAACACGTATCATAAAATTCGTACCACCGTTGTTGTGGTATGCTATGCATCAATAACTCATAAATCAGACCTTATGTACAAACTATTTTCACAAAGTGTTTGGTCAGTCAACACTTACAGTTCTCGACTAGCTATGTGACCAGTAGTAAAACCGTCACAGGATGTGATATTTTGACCAGGTAAAATAAGTTTCATATCCTAATACAAAAACAGGTAAACAGCTGTACAAGACTCTAAAGGTGTAGGTGAGATTTGTTAAGTGGTGGTTCTTAAAAACAATATGGGTTCGGCCTCAGGGTTGAGTTTATTTCCCATACTCCAGGTTCATCCATCCATCCATCCACCAAGAGCATCATTCATCTGTTTAGCCATGTTACAATAACAAACTCCTATTGGATTACTAAGTACCTCAGGGTTAGGTGGGAGGAAGGATCTCTATATATTGAACATCTTTATAACAAACCAAAAAATATTTCACAGGTAGGCACCAAAGCAAGTTTCAAAGCAAAATACCATTGAGAAAAGAGCTGACCGACTAAACATAAAGTCAGAGCCCAGGCAAAGGACCCTTGAAGACTCGGATATGCAGTGGCAGTTTGTCGTATCCAAGCTGGTGTCTTGGGCTACATTGGGGAATACTTGACACAGTACTTGTTTACGCCGACGTAATGGAGCACCTCTGTTGTGCATGTGGTGTTGCAGGGCAGCAGACCCTCACTTCGCTCTCCCATAAGCCAACTGCTGTTCTCGGCCGCCATCTCCCCGGTTACATGGTCCCTGGCCCAGCAGTTCAGCCAGGCTTGGAAGCGCCTGTGCAGGCGAGTGTTGACACGCTCTTGGGACTGAAGTAGAGAGCAAAACAGCAGGTTTCAGAAGATGATTTTAACAAATATATGGCCTACTACTAGGTTGATTTTAACTTTTACAGATACTTTGTCTAAGGACGTTGGTGTCTGGACATGACGTTTAGCTTCTCTTCCAACAGGTTATGGGAAAAGATTAGTTTACCAAATTGCTGTTGGCAAAGGAGGCCAGGGCTCCAGAGTTTGACCTATTAGGTTGCATATGCGACCTAATTTCTTAAGGTGCGAGTTCAAATTTAATGAGGTCGCTCCGGTGCTACTTGCAGGAGGACGAGTGAAAAAAAAAAAAAAAGGTTGTTTTTAGTTTTGTTTTTTTCTCTCCCCACTCCCGCGGTTGTGTAAAATAAAATCGTACTTTCTTGCTCATTCCTGCTAGTCCTATTTCTCCTCTCTCTCGCTCCCTGTCTCTGCCTGCCTGTCTGCATCTTTTACATTATATGGTCTGCGCACGTTACATGCACAGTCATGCACGGGTGTACACGCAACGCAGCGCGCTCAAAAAAGCAGACAAAACTAATAAAACAGATACAGTATGAAGCGGTCGATAGTCGATTATTTTAAGAAAAAAAATGTTGGCTGTTGGTGGTGGAGAAGGGTTAGCAGAGGAAGCAACAAGAATCTCTTTTCTTCAGAAGAAGAAGACAGTGACAGGTTGGCGAAAGAGGCGGGGGGCAGTGAGGAGAAAAAGAAAATGTAGTTTTCAACAAAAATGGCTAGTGCAGTTCCCCTGGTTAAGATATGAGGGACAAGCCATGGTGTGTGTGTACTGCAGGACATGTGGCCCGTCCGTTGCAGGCAGGACACATTTTGTAAACGGATCTACACAATTCAAAGTTCAGTCAATAAAATTAAACAACGAAAGCCAAAAGCACAAGACGTGCAGGGTCCGCTGCATCACACGAAGCACCCAGCCCCTCCCCACCTCATTTAATAGGATCGATGAGAGCAATCGCTCTGCGGAGAATGAAGACATGATCATCAAGTTTAACACCGCCTACAACATCGCTAAAGAGGAACTCCCGTTCACAAAATTCAAATCACAGATCATACTAATGAAGATGAACGGACTGAACGTCAACCCCACATATTCCAACGACACTGCGTGTGCACAATTTGTAGGAGCTATAGCAGACACACCCAAGGGAAAGACCGCTGACAAAGTCGCATCCGCCCCCTACCTCTCGTTCATGCTTAACGGTTCCACTGACAAATCCACCAAAGAGTGCAAGATTATATATGCCATATCGTTGAAGATGGAAAACCGTGCAATATTCTTATTGGCCATATTGAGGTTGAACACACCCATGCAGAAGGTAAGGAGTGTGTTTCATTTCCGTTTCATATGATGATAATATGATAATAACTACATGGAAAATGCTCTATAGGTTAATTATAATTTCCTTTTAGAATTAAATTATTTAATGCCATCATGCCCAGGTATCTTATAAAAACACACAGAATAATGAGAGAGAGAGAGAAAATATAAATATTCCATGTTATGTGCTTCATTAAAGGTGTTTATGCTGCAGCCAAGAAAGCCTTTGCTAGCCTTGGTCCAAAATGTGAGAACTGGATGGAAAAAATTGTAGCCATGGGTGGTGACGGTGCAGCTGTCAATCTGGGACACAGAGGTGGAGTGATAGCCCTCCTTCAAGCAGAGATTGTGTCCTTCATTGTCCCATTCCACTGCATGCCACATAGGTAGGTTCTCTTTTACCATATCTGCCATGTACATATTCATTCTCCAAAGTGTAATTATATTTTAAAACAAATTTATCTATTTTCTGTCAAGATTGGAGCTAGGGATGTTGAGTGTGCAAAGAGAGGTCTCCATGATTGGGCAGGTGTATGACTTGTTGCACCTCATCTGGAAAACATACCACCTAACCCCAAATCAATGAGGGATCTCAAACATACCACCTAACCCCAAATCAATTAGGGAACTCAAACATACCACCTAACCCCAAATCAATGAGGGAACTCAAACATACCACCTAACCCCAAATCAATGAGGGAAGTCAAAGCACTGGGAGCTGAAATCGGAGCCACAGTGAATGCACCGAGTGGAGCGCCAGGGACCAGGTGGCTGCTGGAGTTTGAGCTCCTTCCTAAAACCAGGGAAGGATGGCTGTTCCTCTGGCCAGTCTACAGCTGTGTGTGAGCTCCTTCCTAAAACCAGGGAAGGATGGCTGTTCCTCTGGCCAGTATACAGCTGTGTATGAGCACATGGAACGTCTGGCAGGAGCCTCGGCCAGTGCAGAGATAGCTGTCGGAGCAAAGGTTAGGGTTATCTTATCTCAGCGTTTTGTGTTGACAGTATAAATCAATTATTGAAAACATTTTAACTTTGGTGTTGTATGAGTTGAGAATGAGAACTACACTGACATATATTTGCAGGTCAAAGTCAGCATGGAGGATGGGCCATTTGTGGCATTCTGCCACTTCCTGTCAGACCTTTTCTCTTCCATCAGCAACTTCAGTGTTGGTCTATCAGGCAGCTCAGTTATATCCGTGAGGTTGCAGAAAGCATTGTTGAACTCTGGGTCTGCATAGTGAAGCATGAAGTCATACTGCTGATCAAGTCGTTCTTTCAACTCGCTCATTAACTCTTCCGAAGTATTTGGTCTTTTGTGGAAAGTTACTTTTCGAATGTCATTTTCAGCAACCACTACCGTCACTGGCCAGGACTGGTCCATGGTTCTGAAGAGAATAAAATATGACATCAGCACAAAATGTAGCGCTTTAGGGTCACAACAACTGGCCTTTCACTCTGTAGGCAGAGAGGGGAAAGACATCATTGAAGTCTTTCAACTGGGTTACAAGCAAGCTTGAGCTACTTTTGCAGACTTCGTAAGCTCTAAGGTGTTCATGATACCATGCAAACAATTGTCTACAAATGAACAAAACATTGGTATCCAAAACCAGAATCTGCTGAATCTGCCTAAATTCTGGAAGGCCTGCGCATGAACCAACAGACACCACCATGTCAGCTGCATACTTAATACCATCTATGCTAACAGATGTTGCTGTAAGGACTGTGTTTTGAGGTGCATGCCTTGCCAGCAAATGCTGCTGTACATTGTCTGGGAAGGAAGAAACCATGACACTCTTTACTTTGTCCAGTTCCAATGCTGGTTTAAAAAATGACGCAGAATCTAAATGGTAAGCCATCATCTTTTGATGTCTTATCAGCCAGTCAGAGGAAAATTTCTGAAGTTGTGGGCTCCACGAATTACTTGTTTAAAGAATTTGTGTTTTCCCTCAAATCTCATAGTCCACACATCTACAAGTGGTCCAAATACTTGAATGAGATGGGGATAATCCTCCAAGTAATGGTGTTTTGGACAGAGTCTGTAGTGAGGGAATGCTTCTTGAAATAATGTTCTATGCTCTGACAACTTGAAATCCAGATAGTGGAGTGACTCCTCAGTAAACCTTGTACACATTGCCAACTCAACCACGTCTTTCAAGCACAGTGTAGGAGCCAGAATGAAGAAGGAGAAAAGTTTCTTTCATTTTGTATTTTTGTGTTTCTCTGAGTTATCTCCCTCTAGTGGCTGGACCATGCGGGTGACCTTGACATCTATATAAGGGTGATCCTACCTGGGGGGAGGGGCTGAAGCAGGAAGACACAGTCTTTGACCTTGTGCCAGAGAATTGAACCGAACCCTTGATTATCTTTGCAATCCTTATTTTGAATTAACTGGAAGAACTTTGAGTTTTGTATTTTCATTTAGTTTAATTAAACCGATTTGAATTTTCAACTTTAAACCGCACTGGACCTGGATTTCTTTTGATTTAGTATGTCTGGTATAAGCGTCAGACTTACAAGCTCAGCCAACACTGGTTAAAAAAGTACTAGAGTTAACCACGACACATAGTAAAACCTCCCATGCTTTATCTCCTTCAGGGATATAATGGCCAATTAACAGGGGAAGGAGCCTGATCAGGCTCCAATTTTCATGACCATTACCTCCAATGGTCCCTTTGGCATGGAAGGTTTTAGAAATGGTCTGAGGCTGGTTTGTTTTATCTGAATGTGTGTCTGAAGTGTGAAGGACTTCTTTTTTATGAATTCCTGAATGCAAAGACACAACTCAGAAGGAACAATGCCTTCAAGCAAATCGTGGAGGATATCCGGGGGGAAGCCGTCAACAACATGAAAGTGCTCCAAATGAACACTTAAAGGACAGCTCGCTTTCACACCATATTGCTTTGCCATTTGAGCATCCTGCTGGACCTCCTGCACATGCCGGTCATGGTCTTGTTTTGTTCTCAAGCAGAAGTGACCAGACCTAACTTCATTATCTTGTATGTCCTGCCTTGAAGCCATGCAAAAGCGACACATCGTATCAGAGACAAAACTTTCATGAAATCCAAAGAATGTGCGGCCAAATTATCTGCTGCGACAAACAAAACCGTGGATGAAGGACTTCAGAATACCCACATGCTTTGACAGTGTTTGTCTTACAAAGAAGAGCTAACTGTATTGAGCTGAGAAAGGAACGGAATTTGGGTGCAAGATTTACCCAATACACTGCACAGATTTTGTGTTTATTTTTAGAGGTGCCCAGAGGGTTTGCAACCTCAAAGTCATCAATGTAAAGTGCTAAGGCAATCTGAAAATTTTCCTCCACTAGTCAAGTATTTTCCTTGAAACGTGAACCATCCCTGAAGGTACTGTATCCTTGCATATCACCACTGCTAACTGTGAGAGCTTTGTCCAAGATTTCATCTTTGTTTAACAATGACTGGAGCATTTTAAGGACAGGTATGTAGACAACTGACTGCTTGTGTTCACCTGTAACAAACTCAACAGGTTCCACAATTTTTTAACTATTTTACCATGTAAGAGGCTCTTTTGCAGAAGGTGGATAGAGAACCTCCTTTCTGAGTGTGTTTCAGAATGACATCACACTCTGAAATTGCACTAACTATTTATCTTGCAATCGACACGTCTGCATCAGGATAGTAGTTCAATAGTACTCTCTGAATAGCAGAAAAATGCAAAGGTTTTGACAGGTCCATTATCTGCCTTATTTGCTGTATTACATATTGCAGAGCTGTTTCAGATATCCTAAGTATGGTATGCATTCTAAGGAAAAGGGCTGCCAAATTATGTTCAAGCTGCCTCTCAAAGTCATCAGTATTATCTGCCGTTAAATCCTCTTCTTGAAAATCAGTTGCGTCTTCAATGTCACAATCAATTTCAGTATGGACAACTTCACCCAAAGTTTCTGTTTGTGTTAAAATTTCCGGTTTAAACTGCAACTGGCTATGCATCTGTCTGCCATCATGGTTCCTGCTTTTGTGGGCATTAAATGTAGTGTAGACGCAGGTTTCAAAATTACAATCCTTGTAAGGGCACTGTACTTTTTGGTGCATCTGGATATGTGTCCGTAAGTGTGAAAAAAAATATTTTTCTACACATGGCTCATTGAAGTCACAAAGCTGACATCGGAACACATTGTTTGTTGCATCACAATTATCATCAATCTGGGAGTGTGCTCTTGATAGATGTACCTTAAGGGCATTAAAGGACTTGAATGTGCAGGGGCACTCGTTATGAACACATGGTAACGGTGTTATTCTTGTATAACCACCATGTTTCAATCGATAATGTTTCAGTAATTGCCCTCTTTTTTCACAAGTGAAGGTGCAAAACTTACACATCCACTGCATCTGTGTTGGTTGTTTGTCTTCAAGCTGAAAAAAAAATAAAAATAAAATAAAGTCACAAAAATTGCAGCAACTACTTTAAGTGAAATTAATTTAATTTAATTACCAAATTAAATTACCATTAATTTAATTTACCAAATTTGTAAATAGAATGAAAGAGACATGGGAGGGGTAATAAATTATGATTACCCCTGCCAGCACATGTTTAACCCTCCTGTTGTCCTCCTGGGTCAATGAAGCAAGGAAAGAAAGAAAGAAAGAAAGAAAGAGATTGGGTCAAGGAAAGAAGAAGGAAGGATGGAGGGAAAGAAAGAAAGGGAACAGATTGGGTCAAGGAAGGAAGAAGAAGGAAAGATGGAGGGAGGGAAGAAGGAAAGGGAACAGGTTGGGTCAAGGAAGGAAGAGGAAGGAAGGATGGAGGGAAAGAAAGAAAGAAAGAAATGTCTTCAAGCTGTAAAAAAATAAAAATAAATAAAGTCACAAAAATTGCAGAAACTTTAGGTGTAATTAATTTAATTTAATTACCAAATTAAATTACCATTAATTTAATTCACCAAATTTGTAAAAGCTACTTTTAAGCAGAATAACAACAATAACATGACAGAGACATGGGAGTACCCCTCCCAGCACATGTTTAAGTTGCATTATAATTTGATGGTACATTACAATTAATTTATATTTTAGCACAAACCATGGCACATCACACATTCACTTCTCTCTGTCTTCTCACTCCTTACATTTCTCTTTCCCCGTCGCAGGAGTAGGCCACCAGCTGCTCCAACCTGGTTGTCTGTCTTCAAGCTGTAAAAAGATTAAATAAAGTCACAAAAATTGCAGCAACTACTTTAAATTAATTGGTAAATTAATTTACCATTAATTTAATTCACCAAATTTGTAAAAGCTACTTTTAATTAGAATAACAACAATAACATGAAAGAGACATGGGAGTACCCCTCCCAGCACATGTTTAACCCTCCTGTTGTCCTCATGGGTCAAGGAAGCAAGGAAAGAAAGAAAGAAAGATGGAACAGATTGGATCAGGGAAGGAAGAACAAAGGGAAAGAAGGGAGGAAGCAAGTGAAAAGGATGGTGGGAAGAAGGAAGGGAGAAAGGAAGGAAAGAAGGATGGGCAAAGGGAACATATTGGTTCAAGGAAGGAAGGATGGAGGGAAAGAAGGGAGGGAGGGAGGAAAGAAAGAAAGAAAGGGAACAGATTGGGTCAAGGAAGGAAGAAGGAAGGAAGTAAGGGAAATTATGGTGGGAAGAAGGAAAGAGAAAGAAGGATGGAGAAAGGGAGGAACAAAGAAAGGACAGGAAAGGAGGGATGGAGAGACAGAAGGAAGGGAGGAAAGACGGAAACACATTGGGTGAGTTTGACCCAGGAGGACAACAGAAGGGTTAAGTTGCATTATAATTTGATGGTACATTACAATTAATTTATATTTTAGGAAAAGCCATGACACATCACATTCACTTCTCTGTCTTCTCACTCCTTTCTCTTTCCCTGTCGCAGGAGTAGGCCACCAGCTGCTCCAACCCCCCCCCCCCACTAGCGGGACGCAGCGCGACACATATCCCAGCATTTCTTTTTTTCTTTTCCACGTGCAAGCGCGATGTCCGTCACAAGAATCAATACAGTGGCGAGACTGTTGTTATTCTGTCACCTGAGTTCACTGACTGCTGTGTGGAAAACCACACATTGGCCCGTTAACGAGGCTGAGGTGGAAAAGCACCTAAACCGAGTCGAGTAACTTTAGAGCTGTAACTGAGTAGTGGAAAGGGGTGCAAAGTAATGTTAACTGGTAACTTACGTTAGTGGTAACCGTGCTTTACATTGTTTTAACATCTTAGAAAAAAAAAACCATCATTCTGAAGGTGTGGTGGCGGTTTTAGTTAGCTGGCTTGGCTAATGTTAGCTAACAATAGCGTTAGCCTAACTCCAGAGATATTTCCTATGTTCAGAAAAAAATGTCCTGCCAAAATTTTAGTTGTACTTTAAGTAAAGAAAGTATAGGAGACAATTTAAAGACTTTGAATAACTTACCAAGAGACCCAGAACATGTGGTGTTCTTCCAAAGCTTTCATCCACGGCTTCTGGAAACTTCCTTTGTGCTGCTCTACTGCGCATGTGCACTGCCGAACCTCTGCGTTAACTCCAGCAACAGAATGTTACAAGTCCAGTTTACTCAGATAAACTTAGTTTTAAACCTCTTTAAGGAAAAATGAGTACATACTTATATTTCATGAGTTAAATCAACAGGATAGGGACAGATAAGTAAAGTACACTATTATAATTTAAGTAAGCATAGTTATTACCTTTTAGAGTGTACAGAATATTTTGTAATTCATTCTGTTCAAGCTTACTTTGACCCAGGAAGGAGATTTCAATGTGCTTGAAAAACATAATCATGTTGGTCATCATATTTTTCATTGTTGAGGGTACGTAGCCCTTCTGGACCATGTATGTTGGCCAACTATGGAAAAAGGTAAGCAGTTACAAGCCACTGTTACTTCCAATTCCACCACCACATTTGCCATTCCATATTCCAAATTTACATCTATTTCACAACATCAACATCCAAGATTTGGGGAGTAATTTGGGCCTACTTAAAAAATATATATAACATTTCTGGGCAAAGAAAAATATGAAAGAAAAATACTTACCAACGCAACTTGTCCATTTGGTTCAGGAACCTTAGGTCACTGGAGACCATCTTGAAGGGTAGGCCAGCGGCCATGTAGAGGTAAAAACTGAGAGCATGGCTGGATGACTGCCTTGCAATGTCTTTGTCCTTCCTTCCCGTTCGTGGCCCCAAGCGAAACTTGAAAAAGTCTTCAACAGTCTTTTCTGCGTTATAAAAACAGGTTGTACAATCCCCAAAAACAAAGGTGAAAGGGAAGCAAACAACTAACTATAACTTTCTCCTCTCTCCCCCAAATTGTAATTGGAAAGGAAAGAACATCTTACCATAAAAACAAGTGCCCTTCTTTCCCTTGCTGACGTGCTCCCTCTTTTGAGCAGACAGAGGTGCTTTTAGCGGGGTGGGTGTCTGTTGCTGCAATGCCATTAAACAGTCCACCTTCTTTTCCAGCTGCTGTAACCTGGAATCCAACTGCTTGCAGATGCATTTGCAGTCTCTTGACATTGAACCAGAGTGTGGACTGTTGCCACTCAAGTGCCCCGGTAGGAAAGAAAGCACACTCTCACATGACGGGGGAGGCGTGGAAGGGATTTGGTGAGTGGGATAGAAGTTTTGGTCCTCAGAAACAGAGGTGGAAGGAAGTGGCTGACCAGTATTTTGAGGAAGGACACTGGAGGAGGACATGGTGTAATTGTGATCCTGTCCTTGTGGTATGGGGGTGGAACATTGGAAGGTGGAATGGATTCCAGTTGGAGGATGATTGAAGGATGAATTGCCAATCAAGGCTTCCTCCTCCTCTATGTACAATCCGTTTGGGTCCTCCCTCAGTTCCTTGGAAACAGCTTCCTCAATGATGTCTCCAATAGGCAGAAGATATTCCTCTATAATAAAGTATAAAAGATTTAAATTGCGAATTTAATTGGGAATGGAGGCAGAGCTCGAGGTTGATGGTGGTTCGTCGTCAATTTTCGAATTTCAGTTTATATGAATTATTTTTGGTAGTTACACAGAAAGCCATTACAAAATACACAGAAGCTGATGTTTCATTTGTGTATAATTAACTACATTTTGGATAGGATATGATGATGTAAGCCTTCTTTTCAGTACCCCTATAATAAGTAATATTAACAAAACTGAAAATCACCATTTTCAATGGTAATTTCCAAGTCCAAGCTGGATACCATGGGCACATCCGGGCTGGACTCACGCAGTTCAGCCAGCTGTTGAACTATGGCTGCTCTCTTTGCCTGCCTTATGATCGGTTCTCGCTCCTTGTTAACAATTTTATAAAGATTGCATTCGAGTAGCATTAGATGGACAAAACATTACATTTACAACAGATTGTGCGGACATTATTGCCTCAAATTGACTTATGCCTACCTCTACTAAACAAATTCTGTGTGCTACTTGCAAATGCTTGTCAAGGCGAACAATATTTTCTTTACCACATAGTTCACATCCCAAGTATTAGGTTGTTCTGTGGTGGGAAATGGAAAAACCGTGTTCAGGAAATTGGTACAAATAACATAACATAATGGGGTATGCAGGCATAAATATGAACAATATATTTATCTTGATCTAACCGTGAATTCCCATATCTCATGATAAGCCCGAACTCCTCTTTGTTTGGAATGGTGTGGGACACATTAAGGTTTTGCTTTAGATTACTAAAGTTGTGGAAACACAATCCGCACAGTCTCTCATCCTGTGGATGATTTCAAATAGCACACAATTAAAGTTCTGTATCCTCAGCAAACTATCATAAAGTACACTCCCTACTGATACACACTTACCATCCTGCCAACCAGGTAATGAAGATCTCCTGTTAGACCAGTGCATATAGAGTGGGTGGGGGTAAAGAAGACAAGTGTTAAAAATGTTAACGCAGGGGAAAACGCAGCACATTTAAACGATAAAAACTTTTTCAGGTGCAATGCTAAAATAACTTTCAAAGTGTGAAGAAAACCCAGGAAAGTAAATATTCATTTGTTAAGTATTTTAATGGAGGCGAATAGCAGCAGAACAGACCTGATATATGTTTTGTGGAGATGTCTAGACTTCTTCCCTGCCCCTTCTGGGCCCTGGACACTTCTTTCTGGCTGTCCTTTCAGAGCTTCTCTAGGACTCTTCAATCCAGCCTGAGTGGCAAGGGCAGAAACCTACCACAATAAATTAGCATAACATGTATTATGCAGCAATCTAAGTAGTTTTAGTTGTAGAAAATGTTGAATATCAATTTTATTTTCATATTTCAATCTAAGAATAAGTGGGAGGTAGATTGAAATTTGGAAATAAAATTGTTATTTCACATTTACATCTGTCATAACATTTTAGTTTTTAAAAGAAAATGCAATAAAAACTTTTTAAAAGTAAAAAAAATGCATAAAAACATGGCATTGGGATGCTAGTAGTATCAACACTTTTGTTTCAGAAAAATCCATAAATTACAGACCCAACACTTACTCACCATGTGCTGACTGCTCCTTCTGCAGCTCCTATTTCCTGTTGACATAGGAAGTTCATGTTTTCATCTACAGCCATTCATTGTAAAATAGCTTGAAACATGTAAGGTAAGTAATATTAATGATTAAATTTAAACTTTGCATTTTTTTAATTTTTTTAAATAAATAAATAAATGTTGATCTATTTACAACATGAAATAGGGATGTTATGCTTTTATCCTACATGTTAATGGTTATGAATATATTAAATATACTATGCATGGTTATGACTTTCAGGCACATTTTGGGGTCCTTCCTCGGGGTCTATGTGATCAAAAACAAGCACGTCATGATTTCATATTGTTTACAATATTAAATTATAAAAAAACCTTAAAACCACAAGCAAGACAGCTTTATCATTCAAGCTAGTCAAATAGCAATAAGCATCATTGTTAATTTAACTCACTCACAAGTCACTTTTTTGAGTGTGGCCTTGTTCGTCAGTTTGAGAAGTTTTGGAGATAGAGACATAAATGTGTAGCTAAGGGGGTTATCTTGGAAGACTGAGAGGAACCAACATTGAGATTTTTTTGTTGTAACTACCTGAGAGTAATGAGGGACAAGGAGCATGTAGCTGGCATCGTTTTGGAACGTTTCACCACAAGTGGACTTCAAAGTGGACCATTTCCTATAAATAATAGGAAATGGTCCACTTTGAATGCCTGGAATGAATGCAACCACTGTAAAGTAATTGGATAAAAGTCATGTGGGCAACGATGAAGACACCTGGAGAGGCATGGTGGGAAGGAACGGCCTCCCTGATCTAAACCCGAGTGGTCGTTTGTTACGGGACTTATGTGCTAGTCATGGATTGTCCATAACAAACATCGAACATAAGGGTGCTCATAAGTGTTCATGGTACCAGAGCACCCTAGGCCAAAGATCGATGATCGATTTTGTGATTGTGTCATCTGATCTGAGGCGGCATGTTTTGGACACTCGGGTGAAGAGAGGGGCGGAACTGTCAACCGACCACCATCT